>JAUTDX010000798.1:0-98244 GCA_030844895.1 Ambrosia x helenae
CTGATGTATAAAAGTGAAAATAATTTTTCCATAATTTTTCTCAATTTTATTTTTATTTAAAATAAATTTAATGAGTTTAAATCATGTTTAAATGATTAAAAATAGAAAAATTAATAAAAATGAATGCTTTCAGTCCAAATTTTTTTTTAGATTCACGATCCTTAAAAATAATTTTCCAGAAAATTTGAGATTTTAAATCATTAAAATGAATTTTTAATCAATTATTAATGATTAAAATTATTTAAATTTATAAAAATGTGAAGATAATTTATTTTCCAGAAAATTTTTATGTGATAATTTTATTTATGGTGTCAAGATGCTATGTCTAAATTTTCATAATTTTTGAAGTAAAATGAATTTTCTATGATTAATATAAGATCTATATATATTTATAGTTAAATGGGTAAATCTTAAAATAATAAAACAAAACAGAAAAATAAAACCAAAAGGGATGGCCAGAACCGGCCTTAAGGGGCTCGAACATGGGTCAATAGCCAACCCAACAAACACACACCACCACCACTAGGCCATCCATGCCTTTTGTTGATTTTTATCAAACGGATTCGTATTTATAATATTAGCTAAAGGTGTCATCTTCCCCAATTCATCCAACCAAGAACCCTAACCCTAGACCAAAACCAATAACCCGATTCAGACAAGAAAAACGAGTAGAACCATGGGGCTTATGATCAGCAACCTACGAAGAACAAAATGGCAATAAAAACAAGGACTTACAACGTATATTCGGACCGTATATGAAGAATAAAGAACCGAGAATATTGTGTTAAGATCAACGTTCCTGGACGTTTTTGTGAACGATTTAGAGTGGGTTTAGATGCGAAAACGGTTACTGACTTCGAGTATGAGTTAAATTTTATAGGTATAGACTTGATTCGTAACCTACTAGAGTGCTTGGCCATGAATACGACGGTTACACCAATTACAATTCATAACTCGTTTTAAAGCCAAGGTAATGTATTATAAATGTTTTAATCAGTTACAAATGATGGAAAAAATGATGATTCGGACAATTATATCGAATTTAAAGGGGAATCCAAAGGGTTTTTAGGCTTGCCGGAATATTTGGGGTCACCGGATCTGGCCAAAAAGGCTCGCCGGAAAACTGATCAGAGGAGAAGAAATTGGTTTGTTTAAAATTTTTGTGCATTGGCAAAAATGGTCCTTCAGGTTTTAACTAGGTTAGAACATTGTATAACTAAATTAAATTCCTTTATATAAAATCTAATCAAACTAACCAAGTTAATTCTTAACATCTATAAAGCTTCCCAAAACTTAATTAAAATTTCTTTTTATAAAATCTATTTCGTATATGTTTCAATATACGTAAATATGATCCATAATAACCGAAAAAGATAAATACTGAATTCGATCCTTTTATTAACTTCGAAACGTCAAAACTTACAGGAACTAAATTAGAACTATTCGAATACACCAAGGACTAAAATTGTCAATTCACTGAAAGATGGAGGTGACGGTTGTCACAAGAAAAGTCTGTTGTACCCTTGAATGCTAGAAAATTAAAAACGAGGTAATCTGGTAACCGCTTTCACGTGTACGGCTGTTGTTGCTTCTTACGTTTTCTACGCTAATAAACTTTGTCTAGTATAACTTTTTCTAGTAAACTTTCTCTTTTTTTTTATCTAAATTGTTTTAGAATGCTTGAAAACAACATAAGTAACATACCACTATATAGGGATGAGCATGGTACCGGTACCGAAAATTTCCTAAAAATGGGTACCGGTACCGGTACCGAAAACAACCGGTACGGTACGGTATGGTACCGGTACCGGTTCGGTACCGGTATTTGCATGTAAAAACCGGTACCGTACCGAACCGGTATCGGTACCGGTAGTACCGGTACCGAAAAACTAAAAATGTGGGTACCGGTAGTGGTACCGAAATTGATTCGGTATCGAGAATTCAGTACCGGTACCGGTACCCGATACCATTTGCTCATCCCTACCACTATACCATTCAATCACTAATATAGGTGCCGGGGCCCAATAGTAATAAAGAAAATAGCAAATTAGAAAGCAGATCCGATCCAGTAAGGCCCAACAAGAGTGAACACAATCATGTTACCCTGCTTCTGAGATATTGAAACAAATCGTCCCTTCCAACTTCCATCTATCAATAAACCCTAGAAATTCTTACATAATATAATACAGTAAAAATCAAAATGTCAGACAACGTGCCTTTCGAAATCCAGTTGGAAATCTTCAAAAGGCTTCCCGTGAAACTATTGATTCAAATCCGATCGGTGTGCAAAACATGGAAGTCTGTGATCGATAGCGCTGATTTTATAAACAATTACAGCGGCCAGATGCATCATCTACTTGCAAGTTATAAACATACACCTGTTGATATTCACCAAAAATTTTGTGTTAATTGCTGACGATCATACTTTCCCACACCAGAAAGTTTCCCTTAATAGTCACCCGTTGGTTGACATGTTTCAACAATCTAGAATAATCGGTAGCTCTTACGGCCTCTTGTGTCTGTACGGTGATTATCAAGAGGGCCGTGATGGTCCCCTCTCTGGAACGGCCACAGCTGTTATTTGGAATCCTTCCATTAGAAAAGCTGTCACCGTTGATGTGCCTAATGTGGCGGATAATCGGATGTATGACACTGTTTTAGGTTTCGGGGTTTGTCCTGAGACTACCGACCCGAAGATAGTCAAGATTACATATATTAATATATTTGGCCATATGGAACGTGTAACTTGCATCCCTTGCCAAGTTGAGGTTTTTACGTTAAGCACAAGCTCTTGGAGGGTTCCATGTTGCATTAGTCTCCCTCGTAATTCCATTGAATTTGATTACAATAAAACTGTAGTTATAGATGGAAAGTTTTATTGGCTCGTTACTGACAGGATAACTTTTGATGGTGGATATAACAATTATAATCTGATTATTTCATTTGATATGACAAGTGAAGAATTTAGTGAAGTAAACTTCCCAAATAATTTAGCACACGTGCCTCATTATAAGCTGTCCTTGTCGAAGGTAAGTCAGTCTCTTGTTGTGCTTGAATGTGATTTAGAGGTCAATAAGGTACTTTTCTGTGTATGGATGATGGAGGATGGTGTTTCAAACTTGTTTACAAAGCTTTTCACTATTGAGTTACCAGATATTGATGTATTGGAAGTTTATGTAACGGGATTTAGGAAGACAGGCGAACCTATAATTGATAGTTTATCACGCTATCCCGAGTGGAGTGGATCACTTGCTATTTATGAACCCTACTCAAAATCCATAAGTAGTCTAGGAATTGATGGAAGCGTTTTTTCAGATTTTGTGTATTCCCACATCGAAACGCTACTTCTGCTTTGAGGAGAGCTAAGGACAGGTCACAGGTGGCTAGTGAGGCATACAAACAAGGTATGTTATTAAGTTTTTATTCCTTATTATTCACATTCATAAATTGACAAGTTTGTATTTTATTAAGTTAGGGGACAAGTTGGAGTCTAATTATAAATCTTGATAGATTGTATGTACATTTTTTAACAATTATCATTCTTTGTTGATAATAACCGGCTTTCTTTTTGTAATGTAGCATTGTAGCCACAAAAGACCCCTATACATTGGATTCGCCATGATATGATTTTGAACTACATTGCTGACCACGTCTTCAGTTTGATGAAGTTTTTGGAAAATTGGTAGTTTTACTGGTACTGGTGGAAGTTCACGAACCATACTTTTTAGCAGCCTTCATCCTCAATGCTCTCAGTTAGCCAACTTTCATGTATTTAGTTATCTTATGATGCTTCTACATCAATATGTGATGCCCACAGGTGTGTATATAGGGAATTACTCTGCTAAATATTTGTGTTGAATTCCCAGTTTTGGTGTCATTTGTGTTGTGCTTAGGGAATCAGCGTATAAAAATGATTTTTATCAAATAAATAACAAGACATCAAAGATATATGGCTTTTAGGCCACCCTATTGCATTACTGCAGGACTAGCAGCCCATTAGATTGGTTTCTCTAAACTCCAACTGACCGTCGTTGCCTACCTGATCAATGTCAATGTTGACTTTTTGACTTGGGTCAACAAGTCAACATTGACATAGTTGACCCAGTTGCTTCCCCTAATTCTGCACGCAGTCGGTACACTCCATTATTCTGAGCCCTTCTGAGCCTATAATTTCATCCAAGTTGGTATGAGTCTTGAAGCACGTGTGCTTTTTATATTTTGGTTTCAAATTTGTATACTACTATGGTACTATTTGGAAGTTTGAATTGCATTAGAGATTCAACATTACTGAATTTGCAGGATATGTATTGTGTAACTAGCAGGAACCCACGCGTTGCGGCGGGGTTGCACTGTGTTTGGCCGTTGTGTTTAGTCAATCACATTGTTGGTGCTGTATATTATACACACATCTTAGATGACTAATCAAATCTTCATCTCCCTTTTTTTGCTTTTCTATTTTTTCGTTTTGTAATGCGAATTTCTTCGTGGTAGCCACCGAAACAATCGTCTTTTAATTGTTTTTTTAATATATTTCATTTATATTTCATGTCTGTTTTATGCAAAATACATTAACGGAGCCTAAAGATAACCCTTTCTTTCTCAAACCAATGTAGGTTCTAAACTGGTTCGGATTTTTTTAAAGGATTAAAACCGTTTTTGTTTTTGGCCAAATAGGTACAGGCTAGAAACCGAGTGGGCCAAAAATAAACCGAAACTCCGAGAACCGATTGGTTTACCCGCGCGTTGCCGCGGGATCCAAATACAAATTGCAATACAACAAAAATAAAATTCTGTTATTGGACATTGTGATATGATAATTGTTTGAAAAAAAACAAAATTAAATGGTTTCAATACAACAATGTGATTATTTAGAAAACGCAAAAATGCAGATTCAATGGTACACCTTAGTGCCCAATGTTGTGGTTCGAATAAGCCCTTCTGAAATAAATATTTATCTACTCGTTAAGTGTCAAGTTACTAAGTTGACATGTTAACTTCTATCAAGCCAGAGTATATATTGGATCCACTAAAGAAACCATTTCTTGAGCATTTTGTAGGCATTCGTCATTTCCTCTTTCAACACATTTCCAAATCTAAATAATAACCAACACTTGACACAATGCTTAGAACGAAATAAAAATAAATGATGGTAGCAAGTATATGACATAGTTTAAAGCATACAAACCAATTCATGAGTACGTACCATGGCATAAGAATTAGAAACAAAGACAATCTACAAACTAATTAGCCGATATGTAAGAAGAAAGGCAATTACATCACAAAAAACAAATGAAATCAAGCGCAATGAGAATACTACCCTTTCCATATCATATCAGCAACTTTTCTTTTCATAATTTCACGCGCATGTTACGGCGCGAACATGTTAAATCACAAAAGAAATCACCAAGATAAAATCAACAAAACATTTTACTGGCAAATGACTGCGTGTTGCTGGACACACTTTAACCTCGGGTGACGCTTGTTTTCAGACCATTTAATTCAACATCCACAATGCAATTCCACTAACAATATATTACTTCTATTTCATTCTCTAACTGGTGTACCCAATTTTCCAATTTGTAGATGTACAATAATGAATTATGTAATAACTCATTGATACTATCAAAGTAGTAATATTATTTTTTTGCTGCTACTTCATTTGTCGCTCTATTCACCAAGTTTTCATATGATTGTTTTGCTGCTACTTCATTTGTCGCTCTATTCACCAAGTTTTTATGCTTTCATTTAGAACTAAAATACAAGTAAATGGTACATATTTAAAATCAGAACAGTGAGACTTACAACAAACAACTCCAATAAAGATAATTTCGAATGAGTGAATGTCGATTTATCGAGACAAAATTTTAAACACTACAACATAATCACCAAAGAGAAGGTTACGTGAAGTACCTAGAAAAGTGTGATTAGCCTGTAAAACGGTAAGCATATGACCCACTTGCTTTCTCTTCTAACTCATTTTCAACCATTTGAATAAGCAATTTCTATCACTTGCTTTCTTTTCTAACTCATTTTCAACCATTTGAATAAGCAATTTCTATCACTTTTTAATTGAATTTCCCATTCAATTGCAATTATATCCATGATATTGATTACATGGGTTTCGTTTAAAGGTATAATGGAGCAGAACCGAAGAGGCTTCAAAAATCAATGTGACGGTTTCAAAGGTTAAATAAGTTATATGACTTGCATTACTCATTTATACAATTACCATTAAATGTTGTACAAGAGGGCATAAAAGGAAGAAATTGGACAAAAATTATAGATTTATACGAAGACCGTTGATATGCCATCTTAAAAAAGATGTAAACTTACCTTCTTATCTATCAAGCACCCATTATATAATAGTATAGATATCTACAAATATTGTTGCAAAATGTTTTTTTGGGTAGGGTCAACGCTGGTGGATGTATAATACAAAAAGCATGGAATATCTACTAATAATGTCAGTTGACCTTGGTCATTGTAGGATGAAACAAAATGATTAATATGTCAATTTGGAATCGTTGATGTTATGAGACCATGTATACTGGTTCAAGCCTATACTGGTTCAAGCCTCTTAGAAGCATTTAGCCAAAAAAAAAAATGTAGTGGTTCAAACCCTTTCAATCATTACCCAATGTTTTACTAATTTTACAATTTTTTTTATTTATTTAATTTATATTTTTATGAAAAGAAAACATAAAATATTTCATTAAAAAAAACGTACATAACCAATAAAACGTAAAACATGTAATTAAAGTTTTGAAAAGTATTACTAAAAATAAAATATTTCTACGTCACCATCGAGGCCATATTTGTTTTTTATTTGTTCATGCAATTTCAATGTGAGATTACTTTGTAGTCCTAGAACATTCAGGATAGGTTTTGACAAAATTTCAAGATCAATATCCATTTGTCGATCTTTTTTTAGTTCAAGGTGTTGTTGCGTTTCCACTCATTTTGCTTTAGCTCTAAACGTCGTTTTCCAATGTCGGTTAGTGCTTCTAATCTTTGATTCATTTCAAGAAACCTCTCATTATAGTCGACACAGGACGACGACCCTGTTCCTTTTTTGTTGTCCTCCGGCCCTCACCCCTCCTACCGGGCGGTCGTGGGGAATCTTGAATTCTCGGTTCTTCTTCCTTGTACTCGTCCTCAATCTGGTTCAAGTTGATATTGATTCGAGATTCGGTAGTTTGACTTGCGGGTTCGACAAGAGATGATGTTTTTGATCTCGTTAGTGTCCGTTTAGGATTCGGTATCACTATCGGAATGAGATGCCACTTTGAACTATTTTTTAGAGGATCCCAAATTTTGATGTATGTGAATGGGCGTTTGGTTCTTTGAAATTCAACCAAAGCATCTTGTTGGATTTGAGTGTCGTCTTGTACGCTTTTCCGATTGATAAACATGTATTGGTAAATGGCATTATATTCCCCACACTTCACATGGATATCCCTCCACTTAGCAAAACCATATCCGGTGTACCATCATGGGAGACTCTTAGGGTGGCCGGGGAGGACTCACGGCTAGGGCCCGTATTATTCGGGGACACAATTTTTTTATAAATGCATATATACATATGTTATGTGTGTGTTTTAAAACTCAAAATCTTATTAGCTCATTTATAAGCCTAATATTTATTTAATACTCAAAACTTAAGATCCAAGGGGCATATTTTTAAATGGCTCGGATATGACACCTACATTTGTCAGGGACGCCTCAGTGGACGATAGTCTTGCGGTTTGCCAATTGACTCATGAAAGGTCTCCCTAACTCTCTTCAGAAATTTTTTCATATCTTGATAGTTTGCTAAAAAAGTGTCAGTAAAGAATTTAAAATTAAAATTAGTAAAGAATTGAAATTCGTAGATTAGTAAAGAATTAAAATTCAGACTATAATTCTTATCTTGATGGTTTGCACTTCAAATGAATAATCTATTTTTGGTTGCATTCAACGGTCAAGTGCATTTAATCCCATTTCCCCTACAAGCGTTATTACAAAAACGCTACCAATGCAAAACGCTTCTTAAACGCCACTGGGATGGATGTATCGGCGTTTTAAGGTGTGAGTAAACGACATAACGCTTTACTACGTAAGGTCGGGGTGTCTTGATGCTTCTTTAATGGACCTTTGTATGCTGTCTTGGCTTTTTCAGTGAGTTTATTTGAGGTTTTTTAAAATACCAAGTTTCTTTCTATTTTAGTCAAAGACCATAACTCAAGTTTACAGATGTTTTAATTGTAGTGGTTTTATTGTGTCATCTTTAATATTTTCCAGAAAGTATCAACCACCAAGGCTGAAGAGGGGGCCCTTGTAACATCCCCTGTTTCAGCTTCATTTTATTATTTAAATCATAGTCTACACGACTACACTTGCATTTACATGGACAGTATTCACAAAGAAATGAAGAATGATCAATTTACATAGTTTTGAATTGGTTCAAGTAAGTAGTGCTGCAGCTAGGGATGCTAAAGAAATAAAGCTATGAAGACATTAGGTTTCTTAACTGAAACAAACATCAACAGTTATACATAAATTTTCACTTGTCTTGATATTATTTTTACCTTATATGCTCTTAGATTGGAACTACCTTATTTGAACCAACTGAAACGACCTGTTATTTCCTAAAATGTCAAAACCAAATATCATCAGTTTTCCTTGGATTCTGTTCATCTTGTGTATGAGAAATATTCTTTTACACACCATTAATCTCAATATGGATACAATATATAATCCCTCTTAGGGGAGTAATTTAAGGAGAAATTAAAAAGAACAACGACAAGACAACATTTCTAGAGGATATTTACAATTACAACAAATTGTTTCCTAATACACCCCTTCAATCGGAGAGGTGGCGGACCAACACGACGCATGGTGCGAAAACGTTCAAACAATGGTCTGGAAAGACTTTTGGTGAATATACCGGCCATTTGTTGATTGGTGGATATAAACTTGGTCTGAAGATGTCCTGATGAAACAAGCTCTTGAACAAAGTGATAATTAATGTCAATGTGCTTTGAGCACTTGAGTAAGAAAAAGAGAACTTCTGTTATCACATAGAAAGGTTGGCCGTCCAAGAGGTAAAGCATGTAGTTCACGCAGGATTTGCGGCCCAAATGATTTTTGCAACAGTATTTGCCATAGCCTGATATTCAAACTCACAACTGGATCGTGAAACGGTTGGTTGCTTTTTAGCACTCCAGGAAACAAGATTTCCACCTAAATAGATAGAATAGCCACAAGTAGAACGTCATGTTTCAAGACGCCGAGCCCAATCCGCATCAGTTGATCCTACTAAAGTAGTGTTCGAAGGTCTGGAGAAAGCACGCTCATAGGATAACGTTCCCTTAACCTAACATAAAATAAAATACGTTTGACAAGTTGATAGTGTGCTGTAGTGGGCAAAAGAAGGAATTGACTTGCTTGATTTGCGTCATAAGAAATATTTGGTCTCGTAATGGCCAAATACTGCAAAGCACCAACCAAAGACTGATAAAGAGTGGGATCATGGAAAGGATTTCTTGGAGTGACAAATCAGTCAGCTGTAGCAAGAGGTGTAGATACTGGATTTGAGTCGCGAAGACCTGCCGGAGCCAAGATGTAATATGAATACTTAGACTGACAAAGGAATAGGCCAGTATTAGTGTAAGAGGCCTCCAAACCTAGGAAATAGCTTAGTCTGCCCAAGTCTTTCGTTGCAAATTCATTTGAAGACTAGAAATGAAGTTGCTCGTGAGAACTTCATCGTTGCCTATAAGAATGAGGTCATCCACATAAACCAGCGGGTACATCACGCAAAAATCCTTTTTGAAAACAAATGGGAGGTGTCTAACTTCCTACAAAGAAAACCTTGATGAAAACAAAAGAAAGGTACTCAGTCACTGGAACCAAGCACATGGTGTCTGTTTAAGACCATATGGAGGTTGTTCCATGTAAACCACCTCATTAAGGTTCCTTGGTGAGACAACAAACATGATTTAGATGCGAGCTATCACCATATCTAGGAAGTTGTTCCATGTAAACCACCTCATTAAGGTTTTGAGAAAGGCGTTTTTTACATCGAGTTGATATAGTGGCCAGTTGTTGATGGTGGCCAGAGCAAGAACAATACGCACCATTAAAAAAATCGTATTTTTATGTTATTTTTTTCTTATTGGCTTATCTTTTTTCTTAATGTGTGCGCAAAAACCGATTATAAACTGAAATTGAAACCGAACCGAACCAAAATTGATCTTTAAAACTGATAATACCGGGGCGAAACAGAACCGGTTTCAACCTAAAATCAGTTCGGGAAGGAACCGGAAACATCCCAAACCGGTTTGGTTCCTAAAAAACAAAATGCGCACCTCTACTTCTTACCCCTTTCCTAAGAGTAAAGCTTTAATTAAAAGAAGCCCAATTGTTATTTATTCTTTTCATACGCCTTTTAAATACCGGCCCAGACTTGTTGACGAGTTAAATTGGACCCAATATCACATTTAGATATTTGGTGGAATGTGGGTGAATGGTTAAAATGCAGCGATTTAAAAAGGGAGGAACCGATCGAAAAAATTATAGAATCTTTTGGAGATGCGGCAGTTGCGGATAAGAAGGCTAAGGTGGTTTTCGCTGTTGTGTGTTTAACAATCTGGAAGCTGTGGATTAAAAGAAACGAGAAGGTATTTAGAGACGTGAGCACGGCAACACCGATTTTACTTGAAGAAATAAAAACAGAATCATTTTGGTGGATGGTCAAGCGTGGCATATTCGTAGGACTTGAAAAAGCGTCATGGTGGGATTTCTCGTTGTTTGATAACGGCTGAGGTAATAGCTTTGGGCTTGGAGGCGATCGAAGTAAAGACTATTTAGGATGGTGTTGGCGCTGGCTGTATTCATTGTTTATCATGTATGTCTTTTTGGTTTGGCCCAGGTAGCGACTCGCTTAATGTGCCTGGGTGGAAACGTTTGGATGTAATAATGTTTGGTGATATTGAATATCGTTTTAATGTTAAAAAAAAAAAGAAAAGATATTTGGATATTACTGCAACGTTGACTTTTCTGCGCCAAATCTTCACGGGATAATCGCACAAATAAACATTTGACCAAAGTTATTTGCAAAAATAAACATAGTATGCGTCTAAACAACAGGGACGAGACACTCTTTGCGTCTAAACAACAGGGACGAGACACGTGTAAAGCTTTCAGACGCCTTAATTTTTAAGGTCCATGCGTCTAATCTTTAGACGCGAAAAAGGATTACGTCTAAAGAACAGACTCATAAATTAGACTCTTTAATTTATGAGTCTGTTCTTTAGACGCAATCCTTTTTCGCGTCTAAAGATTAGACGCAGGGACCTTAAAAATTAAGGCGTCTGAAAGCTTTACACGTGTAATCGTCTGATTGGTAGACGCATCATATGTTTATTTTTGCAAATTGCTTTGGTCAAAGGTTTATTTGTGCAATTATCCCAATCTTCACTCCTAAAAAACCCTAGAAATTGATATCGTACAAGCAGTCAAGCATCCTCTAATCAACATCAAAATGTCACACGACATACCATTGGAACTCCAAGAGGAAATCATGAGAAGGCTTCCTGTCAAATCGTTGATTCAATTCCGCTCCGTCTCCAAGACATGGAAGCATCTTATCGAAAGCGCTGATTTTATTAAGAATTATGGCGGCCAACAACAACATCTACTTGTAAGGTATGAAGATACACTTGATCTTCAGGAAAAATGTGTTTCAATTGCTGATGATAATACTTTCCCACATCATAAACTTATTCTGCCTATCCCCCAATCGCTTAACATGCTTAATAATCCTCGAATAATCGGCAGCTCTCACGGCTTGTTGTGTTTCTACAGTGATTATCAACAGGGCTGTGATTGTTCATTCTTACGAACGGCCAGGGCTGTTCTTTGGAATCCTTCCATTCAAAAAGCTATTACTGTTGATGTGCCTAATGTGACATATAGGCAGATATATGAAACTGTTGTAGGTTTTGGTGTTTGTCGTCAGACTCTTGACCCTAAGATTCTCAAGATTAGTAAGTGGGGCCATTGGAAAAGCGCAACTCGCCTCCCTTGGCAAATTGAGGTTTTTACATTAAGCACAAGGGCTTGGAGAAGCCCACTTAGCAATCTCCCTCGTAAATCAATTAAATTTAATTACTATAACTCGGTAGATATAGATGGAGTTCTTTATTGCCTTGCTATTGATATGGATTACGGGATTAAGTCTTGTAATTTGATTATTTCATTTGATATGACAAGTGAAGAATTTGAAGAAGTAAACCTCCCACATAGTTTAGCACACAAGCCTGTTTATGATTTGTCTACGTTTAAGCGAAAGGAGTCTCTTGTTGTGGTTGAAAGATGTCTAGAGGCCAATAAGCCGGGTTTCAATGTGTGGATGCTGAAGGATGGTGTTGAAAAATCGTTTACAAAGCTATTCGCTATTACTATACCAGATGCATTTGAATTTCGGGTAATGGGATTTAGGAAGACAGGTGAACCTATACTTTACGATGGGCCAGCTCATCCTGAGTGGAATGGATCACCTGTTGTTTATGAACCCTACTCAAAGTCCATCAGTGCTCTTGGGATTAATGGAGTAGTTTTTTCATATGTTGGAAGTTTCTACATGGAAACGCTACTTTTGATTTGATCACCCCGTTTTTACTATTAATGAAAAAGTTAATAGCCAAATTGCAATGTAAGAGCTAAAGAAAGAAGACTTTTGAAGCATACAAGCAAGGTGTGTGTGTGTGTATACACACTTTTATTCGGTTTAGGGTTATAGAAGTGTTTTTAGGCAATTGGGCTCATAAGGTTTATGGGCTTATTGGAAAAAAAAAATATTTTTATGGGGTTTTATTTAAATTGTCCTGCAAAAAAACCAAAACCTAGAAATACGGTGCTATGACCGATATATGAAAATCAAATATCAGTGGGATATCGGTAAATATGACCTGTCTGTACCGGTATTTGCGACCGATATTTGACACTGAATATCGGTGAAGGTCCGATAATTGATATCCCGCTGATATCGGCTACATAGCTTTGATTTATGCTATAATAGATTCAATTATAGAGGCAAACATTATATAGCTACTGAAGTTGCATGGTTTGTATCACAGTTGTCAAGGTGAACCAGGTAAGGCGCACGAAAACGCTTGGTGGCGTTTTAGGTGTTATTGGGAGGTTCTGGCTAACTCTTTTAAATCTTGACAAACTTGTGATTTTTTTTTTCAATCCTGATTTGAAACATCTAAAAATGTTCTCGAACACGCTAAAGTATCTTAAACTGACAATAAAATCTAAAACATGCCTGAAACCCCAGAATTTGATATTTTTATGCTACGTGCCTTGCTTGCCTCGAGCCCTCACCTTTTAAGTGTCTTGCTCCTAGGCCCAAGTCCCACTTTTTGCGCCTTAAGACAACTTTGGTACTATATATTTTGTAGTAGTAGGTGTAAAATGGCTGTTTGGGTAAGGCCAACGCCAACAATGGTTTTGGTCAAATGAAATAAAGGAAAACCATCATATTATTTAGTTAAAATAATCTGTGATTTTTCTATTTGAACCAAGATGGATAGTCCTTATAAATGTTTAGTTCTGACTTTAGCCATATTTGGATGAAAAAAACACATAAATTTACGAATTTGGAGTGATAGGTGTTGTGTTAACTGATTTTATCTGAATATAACTACTGTCTTGCAGGAGGTAATGTCTTTACATCATGCAATTAAGAAATCAAAGTGTATTAAATAACTGCATAGAGTCATAGACTAGGTCTTGAAAAGAGGCACTCACACTAACACATATATAGTTAGGTAGCCCTACCGTGTAAATGTTACCTATCTTGTGTTATCTTTTCTGGCCCTGCAGGTTCCACTCCCGTGTTTGGATTAGTCAAGCGTATTCCTATTTTGTATAGCATATCTTGGTCTCTTTCTAATTTGATAGAAATGGAATTGGACAGAGTCCGCAATTTGAGAAATATCCTCTGTCTAACGAGTTACTAAAGTTGCAAGATCTTGAAAAAGTTGTAATATTATCAATAGAACATATTTTTCAAAGGAATAATGGATTGGTCCAATTACCTCTTCTGGAACTTCCAATATAAACTATAGATCTTAAGTGTATACGGTGGACAGTTTGCAAACCTAAAAGGGCTATTCACTGAGCTACGCATACTCAGCTGCATTCAGGTTGAGGTAATTGTGAAGGAAGCAGAAGTGGAAGATCAAACACAAGTTAACGAGGTAGAGATTTGTTTGTATGTGGTATTTTATCCTTTGAATTCTATAATGTCAATTGGGTTTTGTTAGTTTTTGAATCATTTTCTTGTTTAAATTACCAGATCATGGGGTTTTGATGAATATAAATCTGATCAAGGATGATTAATTTAAACTTTTAAGGATAATAGTTGTGAAATCGAAATCATACTGAGTAGTGATTTATGATTCTTTATGATATATATGGGTGTGGTTTTTCTTGAGATTTGTTTGGTTTATAAACAGTTGAATTTAGCTCAGGCTTGTTTGGCTTGATTTTTATGCCTGTGTTTGGTGTGAATCTTCTGTTTTATTAGTACCCATCTTGACCCGTTATGCAACCCACTTGTTTGTTAGGTGTAATTGTACATGATTTTACTTTATGTTCTGTTGCCAACATTGACAACAAGTCATCTTCCTTATTTCTTCCCAACACAGTAATCTGGATCCTTCTTTCTGCCCACTTTTATCAAGTTTCCATTGTTCGTCTTATCAATGTTAACCACTAATTAGGACTTCCTAGCAAATCTACTAAGATTTGACTAGTTGTTATATTGGCCATCCTCTTTTTCCTTTTTCTTACCGTGCTTTTAACAAAAAATCTGTTGACCCAATCTGATTCTTATCTTCATTACACACTACCAGCCAGTTGACTTTTTGTACCGAAAGTTCTTTTTTTTTATAAGTAATCATTATACTACTTTGTTTCCAATATATACAACCCATAATGCATTTCTTATTATGAGTCTTGTTTGATATTCTTGGCCAACTATTATTATCTCCTAAGCAATAAATGCATCTGATCTTTGAAAGCAATTTACCATTATGCACAGCTGCCTTTTGTCTCATGTAAGCCTTTTTTCTTGTCTTTGACCACAATCCCTTTATTCACTTCTCAAATTCCAGTCACAGTTTTGGTTTAACATGCATATGATAAATTTCAGTTCCATCTGAACTCATAACCATTTTTACCCCTTTATATCTTTATTGATCATTCACTCCAGAAATTATAACACTAATTAAACTTAAAAAAAACACGTCTACTTCTTTGTATAATATTAATAGTTAACATACAAAAAATTAAGTTGAAGCGATAAATTAGTTTTTTTTTTACATTTTTCTATGCATATTTAATTATTTCGAGTGATGATTAGAATTGGAAATAATTTTTTAATCAATGACATTTGATCCTGAAACTACTTGGTAAGGTAGTAGCGGATCAAGTATATGTAGCCTACCAAATGCTTTTTTTTAAACGGCAAATTTTATTACACCTTAATTCTACCTTACCTTGCACTTGCAAGGATTTGAACCCACAACCTCACATTTTTAAGGGGGGATACCATACCACTAGATCAAGAGATTATGGGTGCCTACCAAATGCTTATTAGGCCTCGTCCTACCTTGATTAGCTTGGCCAAGAAGAGGATCGTAGAGTAGTTCATATGCAATAAAACATCGAGGGTCACGAGGTTGTTAGATGCATAGCACTTGAGGATGGAGAGCTTGTCTATGAGCAACCATATTCTTGGGTTGATCATTCGATATGGTTGTATCATTCTATTATCATGAACCCATTTTGATATGTAGACTTTTATTATTATTAGTAGTGGTTTATTTTTAGTTATTTGTTGTGTTATCTTCTTCTAATCCTTGTTTGTTTATCTTGTGACAGGTTTCCAAAGTTGATTAACTTAATAAACTAACTAGAGGTTTAATCAGCTTCTGGTAGTCCCGAGCTAGAACCAAGGTCAGGAACCGGTAGTGAGACAGACTGATATCCAAACCAGATTCTAAACAATGGCTTCTAAAGTGGACCATATCTAAGTGACACATTTCTGGTACTTACCAGATGACTGAATGATCTTCTTGGTAAAGGGAGGATTCCCTACGGGCGCACCAGTGATCTTCAGATCGCACGCCTTTAGGATTATGTTCCACCTTTATCAAGGTTTTCATTCAATAAATGAGTGACTTTCTTGGCAAAGGGCGGATTCCCTACGGGTGCACCAGTGATCTTCGGATTGCACACCTTTAGGATTATGTTCCACCTTTGTTAAGGATTTCATTAATCTCGGAAGGTTATGGGTTGGGTTAATTAAGTCACCAATCATCAAACCAACTTTATATTTAATTGATCACTAAAGATTAAAGTGTCACTAAAGATAAATAAAATAAAGATTATATTTCTAGATCTCGTCAGTACAAAGCCGTTAACCAATGGGGATACGAGTCGCCTGAGTCAACTGTAAGAAAGATCCTTCAGTCTTCATGATCCTTAACCTACTTAGGGGATACGACGTTTCCGGGATTGACCCTAAGGAGAGATCCTTCGGTACGGAACGCGAGAGCTAAGGGAGGTGTACGGTGTTCCAGGACAGAAGTTAAGCCTCCAATTAAGAAGAAGATAAGTCTGAGGACCAGAGACTTGAATGCGGTTTGAGGAGCCTGCTATATGCGAGGCCCTGGCGGAGTACCTTCACGTGGACGCGCATCGGGAGGTTGTGCATTGTACTAAGTAGTGGCTCCGCTTCTCTATTTTTTTTAAAGAACCCCTCCGTTTTATTTTTCTTTTTAAAACCCGATCAGTTAATTGAGAAAGGTTGAGTAGGGAAAGTGTGAACTCTGGAATACGATACTCAATACTTACCCTAGAGGCTATACTATTGTCACACCCCGCCAAGGCGGAAACACGGGGATGCGACGACCGAAAGGTTTTCAAGCACAAGGTTCAAGCAACACACATTTTTATTTAAATAGTACCACCGTAAGAGATGGATATTGTCATTAATTTATTTAAAACGTCACCATAGCGTTAACAAAAGAGATTATGGTCTAGTACTCTTTGAAATCAAACAACATGAGATTGACAAGGAAAACCCATCCAAGTGGTACCACGCAGTGCTTGCTCGAACCCTTCCCTCAAATCTCTGTGGCCCTCCATTTAGTTACCTGAAAAACATGCATAACGAGTTTTGTCAACAATAATGTTGGTGAGTTCACGGGTTTGTTTGTAATAAGTAAAACCAATGTGTAATTCGTGTATGACCAATCATAAGCTAGCTAAGCGAATGATTACTGTGCAAACCATGAGTCCCATAACCAAACCTCTTGACTGTTGTGCCTCGCGCATTGTACACTAAAGACAATGTATGTATGGTAGAATACTAACACTCTTTTGTATGTAACCGGTTAGAGCGACTAACCAAGAGTGGGGGTGTCAACCCAATAGATCTATTAAAGTGTTCCATAGCTAAATGTTTAGCTAATGGTTACAGTAAACGTTGTACGAGGACTAGTAAGCTCATGAACCAATATGTCTCATGTTCCACATGGTAGTCACGATAGAATGTACACACACATGAAAATGACACAAGTATTGATGCATGTGTTTCCCCCGAAATGTAAAATAGTAAAATGGGGCCGTAAAAACTCACCTGATAGTGTTGGTCTAGTGAAGCCGACAATATGAGATAGCTATGCCCGAACAAATGTTGCCCTATGATCATTATGAGCATGGTAAATTGTAAATCCTTTATGTATTAGATCATTTTGTTCACCCGTCATTCGTATGCCTTGATTTTTGTGTATGTGATAATCCTAAATGTACTTGTGGAATACATTGTTTTGGAACCCCCGGGTGTTTTGCAACAAGGGTCCCTTTTGTTAAACATGAATTATAGATTTGTCCCTAACTTAACTTATGGGGCTAGTTTGAAATAAAACATGAGTTTAACATAGGTTTGGGCCCTTTTATATCCAGTTAATACTAACACATGTTTCGGCTCATATACAAACACATGTTAAGGCCTTGTAGCCCAAACAATAGCATGGTGTAGGCCTTCTATTCGATCGTATATGGATCAAAATAAGTCGGTTAAGCCGATTAGGGCATCACTAGAAGCTACGGTAGTATGTTTATGTATTTTAATGGTGTAAATCGGTTCCAAAGCTTTTCAAGTTAAACCTTTATCTTCGATCATCATTCTAGTGTGTTTGAATTATAAAACTCGATCCATTAGTTGAGGATTTTTATAAACTTTGTTCAAGTTATGTAGGTAACATTAGGGTCGATTGTTATTTATAAAAAAATGTGATCATTTGTTAGTTAAATGGTTATAAACAAAACAATGTGTGCAACCTTATGTGAATGCTTGATTAAATGATAACAAGGATCGAATGGGGACGGGTAGACTAAATGAGATCAAATGAGAGCAAGGTTTAGAGTTGTATGGGTCTTACCGAGGGATGGTTGATGCTAGATAGCCTCTTGTCCTTCTCCAAGCCTCTTGAGAGCTTCCTAGGCTTCGGCTATGGTTAGTAGTGATCCGAAAGGTTGAGAGGAGTGTAGTGAGTTGTATTGTGGCAATGGTGAATGATGTGAGGTCCTCTTTATATAGGGGATCGATCGGATGAGGACAAACAAAAAAGAGGAAGGTGTAAGTCCCTTGGTTAGTGCATAGCTTAAGATCTTTAATCACTATTTTGTGTAAGATAGCAACTTGAGTCCTCATGCTTCCTTTCTTCTTTGTTGTTGGCCGATTTTTGTTGGGTGGGGATAAATAGAGATAGTTGACTTGCATGGGGATTTGATGGATGTTTGTTTTCTTTCCTAATCTAGTGTAAGTTGACAACTTATGCATGGGTGTTCCTCTTTGTCATGTTTTGGCCGATATATGGGACAAGAAAAAGGTATTTGACTCTAGGTGATAGTGATAGATAGTAGGCTTCATATCTAGTCTCACTCATGGTGTTTGGTCGATTGTACATCATCCAAAAAGGGAAGGTTTGTCATGACTAAACCTATGGTTAAGTGCTTTTGTCTTACTACCATATTAGTGTATATGATTATGTAATGCATGAGGTGTGATCACTTGTCCATTTTGGCCGCTAGTTTATACACAAAATCAAGACATTTTTGGCATAGAATCATGGATTAATCAAGGATAGTGGTGATAGATTAGGCCCTTGTTGGTATAACTAGCATGGTTGTCAAGTGATAGGGACTTGTGAGGGACTTATATTTCGGCCGATGGGTACCAAGAGAGATTTGCAACTTGTCTTTAAGTGGTAGCATGTCAAGTCATTATCAAGGGATAGGTTGTTTGTTCTTGTTTGTTCGGCTAGTGTCTCTATCAACCAAATCTTGGTCTTTTGGCCGTGGGAAATGGAGTATAGGAAAGGAAAAGAAACATGACATAGATGTGGTGATTAGTTGTAGAGGAAAGTTCCATTAACTAAGGATCATATGCACATGTGTGTATGTATTGTCGTGTAGGTGTACATATAATTGTAAGCAATTGAGTGTTGAACGAGTTTGTATTATCACATGATGTATTTTAGTGCTTTGATGATGACACTAACATGTATTTTTTAGACCATAGGCTATTTGTTTGTTGATATGCTTACATGTGTTAAGAGTTTGCTACCTTGTGTTAAAGTGTGATAACCTCTTTGAGTATTTGTTGGGTGATTGTTCGGGTGTTGTGTGACTAAACACATGTACTATGTAGAGTTTTCTGGTTAACTCTTGCTTCACTAGACTGGGGGGTGGGGGATAGTGTATATAAAATGTCTAAATATGCACATATAATGAAGTAATAAATGAAACGTGTATGGATGTTAACCTGGTTTGTTGACTGTTGTCACAACTATGCACGTCAGGTTCTCTGCCTATGTGTTGGTTTTAGTTTCTAAAGTAATTATTAACTCTATATTTACCAAGTTTGTATTGTGTGTGTAAAGTACTATTGCAAATAGTACAAGTGTTTTCTACGTCATCTTCTACTATGTACAAGTTGTTAATGCCTTTAACTTTTGTCTAGGCTCTACGTTTGAACATACGCCTCATCATAGCTCGCCCCCAAATTCACCCATAATTCTCATCCTCTTCATTAGTCTTCTTCGTCAAATTCTGTCTCCCGGTCGTGCAAGTTATATGCTTTCCGATTATCTTCCTCTTCATGTCATCATCTGGATATCGGTCTGCTATGTGTTAATTCATACTTTCGCTAGGCTGAATCGCAGGTCAACCGATACATTAGCTTGATAGCTAAAATGATCTTTGTGTTGCTCTGTCATATGGTTATTCATAGATTTGATTGTAAGAATTTTGCCAAAGCTGATCTATTGGATGCTTGCATTATTCTATTATTTTTCCTTTTCTGAGTTATGTTCTGTGATGCTCGAGGTTGTGGTTTCCTTTTTCTTTCTGTTTCACTGACATAGATGGAGCTTCTTTATGTTAATGAATGGTTAACATTTCGTTTTTTTGTGTGGTCGTCTTTAGTTGATGTTCATTTTCCTTGCATACAAAGTGTTTGTATTAATGCCTCAAAGACATTTTCATATGCGTCTATCCTTGGTTGTCACATTTTGTTGTGTGCTGAGGTCGTTATATCATTGGAATGTGATATTTGTTCGATATTGTTATTCGGTTGTTATGTTGAATCGTCCGCAATTGCTTTTGTTTTTCAATATTGTTTGGGAAGGTTGGACGGGGTATTAAAAGTCCCTTTTCAAAATGGTATAATCAGTTATTCATTCAAGGCGTCTTTGGAGCTTAAAAGACTACATAGAGATGGATATGATGTTATCAAGTGTAGATTAAAAGACATTTACAAGGTCTTTGATTTGAACACAATGGATGTGTCAGAAGAAATGTACAAGGTCTTTCATTTTCTTAGGTATTATTGGTGATTAACTTCTTAATTTGTTGACAGGGCATGCATTCTGCTGCCAAAAAGTTGTTTCTGTTTATTCCAAGGTAGTTGGAGGAGTTATAGCTACTACATATTCACTCATCAGCCAAGGACAAGCAACACTCATAAACCACTTTTAGAACTCTCCTCAGTATTATGAGGATGTTAACTTTTAGTTTTTCCCTTTGTTAAAAATATATCGTGTCCTACTTTTAGCTGACAATATAAGAGGTTGTAAATAGGCGACTTGGGTAACGGGTCAAAACACGACCCTTTGTTTTTCTTCTCCTTGAACATTACTTCACAAATCTTCTTACGATCTTCAAATAAAGGTATGTTTATTTAATGTTCATGTTGTAGTATTGTTTTTTATGCCATACTTTTGCATGAACTGTAAGAATAGGTTATATTTGAAACCCCTGGTCATTTTAAATTCATTTTGATCAAGCCTATCTTTTAAACTTTTTGTTGTCTTTTTTTGAGATGATGAAGTAACTTTCCCTTTAACCTTATCAAATTGTTGTTTAGACAAGTTTTTTGGAGTATCATATAATAGAAGGATTTTGAGTTCTTGGATAGAAATATTGTTGCTAATGGCATAGTTATTAAAGCCTTATATAGAAGAGAGAAAACACCACCCTTTCCTTTGTATCTCACTTTTGTCCTATGTGTTCCACCACCGCTAGGTGCTAACCCATACAAGTTCTTTGATATGATATAAGTGTGTATATTGTGATGTGGAATTCAAAATATAGATAAGCTAGGGAAAGCTGGTGAGAATGATTCTTCTTTGTTTTGTTTCCTATTTCTTAGTATATTTATACAACGAATATATGTTGCAGAATAAGATAAAAATATATTGATAGTATGTAACAGTTAAGCTGATGCGGCCAGAGGAACTACGGTTTAGGCTTGATATTAGATGAACGAATGCAATGATTGAATTTTAAAAAAAATGTATGTTCCTATGTGAAATCCATTTTGAAATAACCTTGATCCACCGCAAAGCGCGGGGTGAATTACTAGTTATTGTTTACTTTATAAATTTAAAACTTGGTAAAACCGGTTTAGTAAAAATCAGTCATTTACCCCAAAACCAAAGTTTTTGTTAGGATCTGAGTTTGATTTGTTATGAAGTTTAATAAATGAAACAATAATGAAGGTGAATAATAATGGAAAGTGCAGCGGAAATATAAACTCTAAATCATAACAAACAGGATAATTGTTTTTAACAAGTACTATTATAAGTCATCACAGATTTCAGTACAAGTATATAATTCTCCCCCTCAGCCCGATCACTCACAACTTTGTTTGTACAAAAGAATGTTTTCAGAGTGATGAATAGAACAGTACAGGCACTGTTCTATTTATAGACAAACTAAAGCTCTGATGACCTAGGCTGACATCACCTAAGACAGTGACATCTAACAGAAATAACAACATAAAACATCTGCCCTAATACAAACACTGTTACATTGAAAACTCTGATCACTAAACCTCTGATGTATAACAGCTAATGGAATAAACTCTGTTGCTTGAATCATCTGTTGGACCCTAAGTGCTGTTGGCTCCAACAGACCTTGTATCTTCATCAGACCTTTGGTAGACAGTGGTTTCTTCAATAGTCTTTGTAAGCAGCAGTTTGTACAGCAGTTGTTAAGGAACATCAGTTGTTAGTGTCAATAGTCTTTTGGGAGGATCTTGTATGCAAAATACTGTTTTATTGATGATCAGATGTTTAGTATGTTTTGGCTTTTCACTTCATATGTTCTTCTCCGGTTCAGCAGACCCAACAATCTCCCTCTAGAACAGATGATGCCAAAACTCAACCTTTATTACTGATCTTTATTTCTCATCAGACTTTCTCTAATTTGGCCTTTCAATTACAATTCAAAATCTAGAGAGAACAAGTCTTCAACATCCCTTTCTAGCTCTAGGTTCAGCAGGTCTTGAAGATCATCTGCACACAGACCATATGCATCATCCATGCTTAACTTTTGAGATTCTCCATCAGATCTGAGCAGAGTCAATTCGTGGGTGTCTTTGTTGACTTTCCACTTTAGAATTTTTGATCCTGGGGAGTTTTGGGGTTGCAAATTTATTCTTCATGAGTTTGGTGAAGCAGGCCTGCCAATAATTCTTCTGAGCTCTTCACTTATGGGATCAGAGAAGTAGTGAACCTGGTTGAAAATCCCTTCTTTCACAAAAGTATCTTCATACTTCTTTTCATCCTCCTCAGACATCTGCTTCTGCCTTTTGTATTGTTTCTTGGCAGCAATGGTGAGATCAGATGTTGAGAGTAGGCTGTCAAGTGAGAAGGTCTGTTGGGATTTTCTAACCTCTATTTCATCAGGGTAAACTGGTTTTCTTGGAAGTGTTGGATTAGTTTTTCTTTTCTCTTCAAGGGTCTTGTAAGTTTCAACTAGCCTCAGCTTAGCCCATTTTGATGCAGACTTCATTTATCCTAAACCAGCAACTACAAGTTCTGCCCTCATTCTTTTGAATTTTAAGGCTCTGACAGGGTCTTTACCTTTTCTGAAATCAGGAATAGAAGTCTTCTGATTTGGATGCTTAGCCAATTCTTCAATTCTATTCAGTTCTTCTTGTAAAGCATGAGTGGTCCAGCCTGCAAAATGTTTTCTATTTGCTTTGTAAGGCTTAGTTGCCATGATTTGATCTAGAAGAGAATCCCTGATTAACTTCACCACTGATTGGTTTGTTGGACATAGACTTACTCAGGTCCTTAGCAAAATCCTCAATCCTTCTTAATTTGCTAAGTTCTGCCGAATGGATGCCCTGAGCAGTCCTGTCATCCTTTCCTTTACACTTATCCTTAATAATCATATCTGCCTGTTGTGCTTTCAATTTCAAATATTCATCAACATTCTTGGGTTTAGGCAGATTCAGATTTGAGAGAGATAGGAAGGATAGCTATGATGGATCCTCAGTATTGTAGAAGGATTGAATTTCCCCCTTGATGATGTCAAGTTCAAGGGGATACTGAGCAGCCAATGGGATCATGGTTGGTGGTGGTCTTATGATGGTGGAAGGATGGGATGAAAATTTCGAAGTGTGTGGTGAGAAAGATGATAATGGAATGGCTGGAATGGGTTCAGATGGTGGTGATGAAATGGGTGTAGGTGTAGTTTCAATGTTCTCATCTTGTACCACAAATGTGGACTTTCTTTTCCTTTTGTACAGGATGAGAGGGGATGATGGTGATTGTGAAGTAGTGGGTGTGTTACATCTGTTGGCACTTGTTTAGTACCAGCAGATGTTTGGGGTTGTGAAGATGGTATGGGTGACATGGTTATGGGAAATGTATTGGTGGTGGTTGTTGTGATGATAGGTTCAGTGGCTGTATTGGTGGTGACAACAGATGTTTTGAGAACAGAGGTTTTAGATGGTGGTTGCCTAACATATCTTGCAGGCATTTTCTTCCTTTTAGAGGAGCCAACATTTTCTTTTTCATGCTGTTCTTCTTGTTTTCTCTTAACAAGATTCTGTGATTTGGTTTCCAAGTTCTCAGACCTAATTAGCTTTGCTTCAGCAGCCTTTTCAGCTATGACATTTGCAGATTCATCAATCTTCTTTGCCTTGTCAGCTTTGGCAGTATCTGCAGAGGTTTGAGCAGTGGATTGGGAAGCTGAAGCAGACCCTAGTTTGTTAGCAGACTTTTGTGGTTGACCCTTTTGAGAAGGTGGAACTCCAAATGGATTAAGCTTTGGCAATCTATCTCTGCCACTCTCCCCCTTTTTGGCATCATCAGTTGTGAACTCATCATCATGTTCATCCCTTAGTATTGTTGTGGGGGCAGAGCCAGTGTTCCTTAATGACTTTGATATCTGCTTGGGTATCATTGAACCTAGCATCCACCATGTTTCTAATCATAGTCATATAAGTTCCATGTGTTTGATCTGCTAGTTTTCGATGAGCTATGATAATTGGATTGACAGATTTCCATATCTCACTAGCAATGTTTTGGGTGGAGGGTTGACTTTTAGTGAGAGTGACCAAAGTTTGCATCATGGTCTTGAGATCAGTCTTGATTTCATTCACTGATGACTCAATGGTGTTAACTCTTTCCGTCAATTCTTGGTATCTTAATCCATCACCTAAATGAATAGGATCATCTGAATTCCTACTAGAAGTGGTAGTTGTAACTGGTTCAGTTCTAGGAGGTGAATCCATTGAAAAGAAACCAGATGCCCCTTTGTCTTGGTACTGGGGACTTCCAACTGGTTTAGGAGTCACTATAGTGGCCTTAGCAGTTGTTGCCTCCAAGGAAGTATTAGCTATGTAACCGCTGTCCTGTAGTGAGACAATGGTCTCTTCAAAAGTAGTGGCTGCTTCACTTGGAAAACCTCCTTGAGTTACATGTAACTCAAAGGATGTGGCCTCCTCTATTCGTGGGCTAGCCACTTGACTTTTCTCAGGCCCAGTCACCCGTGGGAGTATACTCTTAGTGATAGGTGATTGAGAGGAACTGTTAGTATCCTGAGTTTTATCAATGGCTTCGAACAATGGTTGCATTGTGGGTGGAATAGGAGTGTCATTTGATGGTGAGGGTTGTGGAGTGAGAAGAGAAGCAACCCTGGGAGAAGGACTTTTGAACATATGTTCAAGTGAATCATATGCTTCTTGATGTGTTTCCCCTTAGCTTACAACATGATCCTTTTGAGAGGATACATGAGGAGTTTGGATGAGTTGAGATATTTCCAACTGTTGAGAGGAAGTATCAACAGTGGTTGTTTGTTGCATTTGTGTTACGACAGGGTTTTCCTCTGGTATCTCATCTTCCAGAGTCACCTTTTGTGTTTTCTTTTTAGTGGGCATAGTGGATGGAAGTTTCTTTTTGGTGATTGCTGGTGTGGGTTTCACAGCACTGAATGTAGTGCCATGATCACCAGGAGCAGTGAGCTCAGCAACAGAGGTTTTGACAACAGTTGTTGTCTTAACACTCTTTGCTTGTGTTTTGGAAACTTTTGCTTTTGACACTTTTCTTGGGTGTTAGGACCCAGCATTCTTGTAAAAGTTTCTTGTGACAGACTGTTCATTTGAAGAGCTTCACCTTGTTTAAATTCCTTTTCAGGTAAAACCTTTTATGGAAAACACTTAAAAGTCTTGGGTATAAGAGAAAAGCATTGTTTGACCCAGACTTGACACCCTTCACATTTGCTACTAAATCTAAAAACAGGCCCTTGGATAGATTATAATCAGTATTTGATAAAATTGCATATCCCAGGTACTGAACTTTCAATGGGATTTCATTAAAAGAAGTAGTTTTAGCAGAGAGGCATATGAGCAAGGTATGAAAGAAAAATTTCATGTCTGGGGAAAAATATTTTTTGAAAATGGTTGCCCCAGTCATTTGTCCTTCATATCCCCTCTCTATGAACTCAGTGTGAAGTTCAGTTTTTGAGAAAGAATCCTTACCTGCTAAGTCGTCCAGTGAGAAGGTTGTGCAAATGGTTTGAGGGGTTATGGTGACATTTGTCTCACCAATTTTGGAGATAATGGCTGTTGGCTTTTTATCGGTAAACAAAGTTTCAGCATTTAACCAGAACTCTTGGAGAGTGTCAATATAGATTAAAGAATCAGTGGTGAGAACAGGCAAGTATTTGGATTCGTTTAAAACATCAATGATGGAATGGAATAGACGGTTTTCCTCTGTTTTGGACAGATATGGCAAGTAATTAGGTCGAGGGTTTGAGTTTGATGGAAGGCGGTTTTCAGAATTTTGAATTCAATGAGACAGTGTAACAACTGTTGGGAAAACATGGTTTTTATAGTCTTAGAGGAAACCGCTGATGTGACCAAAGCACTGCTTTTGAGAGCAGACATGGCAAACATCTGATGTAAGGTTGGAAAATTTGGTGGATGACAGTTGTTTATAACATCTGATGACTAGTCAACAAGTGTTTAAGAAAACAGTTGTTTTATCTGAACAGAGTTTTGAAACAGATTTTTCAACCAACAGATGATAGAATTTATGAAACAATGGTTGTTTTATCTTGACCAGATTTTTCAACCAAAGCTATTTTTAAGGATGGATTTTGATTTTCGGACAACATTTTAATGTTTTTATTTATGAAAACATTGTTGCTTTTAATCCATGTTTAGCATACCAATCCGAGAGATCAGACTTTCAAAGGTAGATGTGTCTAGTGCCTTTGTCAACACATCTGCCAGCTGATCCTCTGTTGGTACATGGTGGAGAGAAATCAAACCTTTTTCATAGCTGTCTATCACAAAATGTTGTCTGATGTCAATGTGCTTTGTGGTTGAATAGGAAACTGGATTTTTGATGATATTTTCAGCTGCTTGACTGTCCAACATGGGTGGAGTCTTTAAGGCAGTTATACCAAAATCCAGTAGCTGGTTTTGAAGCCACATGAGTTGGGCTGTACAGCTTGCAGCAGCAATGTATTCAGCCTCTGCTGTTGATGTTGAAACAACTGCTTGCTTTTTGATTTGCCAAGAGACCAAGACATTGCCTAGGAATTGCCACCCTCCTGAAGTTGACTTCCTTGTGGTGTGACAAGCAGCAAAATCACTGTCTGAGTAACCTGAAAGCTCAATATTTCCATTAGCAGGATACCAGATACAAAGTGTGGGAGCACCTTTTAAGGATTCGAATATCCTTTTCACAACTATAAGATTTGACTTTCTAGGTGATGCCTGAGATCGTGCACAGACACAAGTGGCAAACATAATGTTTGGCCTGGATGCAGTGAGTTTCATACCAGGCCCTTGGTGCTTGTTTCAAGCCATACAAAGCTTTGTTAAGCTTGTAGACATGATCAAGATGGATGTATCTTCAAAACCAGGTGGTTGGCACACAAAGACTTCCTCCTGAATTTTGCCATAAAGGAATGCACACTTGATGTCCATTTGATACACCTTGATGTTGTGGTTGACAGCAAAGGCTAAGAAAAGTCTGATAGCTTCCAGCCTAGCTACAGGAGCAAAGGTTTCATCATAATCAATTCCTTCTTCTTGTCTGAAGCCCTGAACCACAAGCCTGGCTTTATTCTTGACAACCCCTTTTATCAGTTTTGTTCTTAAAGACCCACTTTGTGCCAATTGGACATACATCCTTTGGTAGTGGCACAAGTTCCCATACTTGTTGTCTTTTAAACTATAGGAGCTTTTCTTGCATGGCTTCTACCCAACTGTTGTCTTTTAGTGCCTCTTGATATTTGACAGCTTGTGAGCACCCCTTCATTGATGTTGCCAATGATCTGATTTGGTGGATGAGCTCTAACGTAGATTAAATCTCCTTGATATGGTATGATGGCATTTTAAGGTGAGGGACAGAGGTTTGTGGCATCTGTTGTTGTAACATCTGTTTGCATTCCTGTAATGCCAACAGATGTTTGAAATGGAGGTGGGGGAATGGGACCAAGTGGTGTAAAGGTGGTCTGACTTTAGTCAACTGAAGTTGGACTTTTGTCAACAGTGGTTGAGCTGGATGAAGCAGTGGTTTGATGGAAAGACTGGTCAACAGTGGTTGACTCAGCTATAGCAGAGTTTTGACAGATGTTTGGAACATCTGCTTGCCCTAATGCAGAATAGACTTTGCTGTGAGACTGTGGAATCCCAATGTCAAATTTGTAGTCTTGCTGTGGAGACTGTGGTGTACCTGCACTGTTAGTTTTAGCAGTAATATCTTCAAATTTGAATTTATCTAAATCAAATAGTTCAACAGGATTTGCTGGGATTTTTAAGGATGAAAGTTCATTGAACTTTACATTCAGTGTTTCTTCTATGGTCCTAGTCCTTGTGTTAAACACTTTGTAGGCCTTGGCAGTAGAAGAATATCCCAGAAAATATCCACAATCTACTTTGGCTGCAAATTTTGAAATGGAATCTTTAAGATTTAAAATCATACATGGACAGCCAAAGATTTTGAAAAATGAGATTAGTGGTTTGATTTTGAACAAAATTTCATAAGCAGTCTTTTGATGTCTGGGGTTAATCAAAACTCTGTAACAAGCAGTGTTTACAGCTTCTGCCCAAAAGGACAGTGGCAAACCAGAATCTGCTAGTATAGTTCTTGCAGCCTCAATGAGGGTTCTGTTTTTCCTTTCAACCACCCCATTTTGTTCTGGTATTCTTGGAATGCTGAACTGCCTCACAATTCCTTTTGACACACAGAAGTCATCCAACTCCTTATTTTTGAACTCTGTTCCATTGTCACTTCTAAAGACTTTCACTGGCAAGTCATGTTGCTTTTCAACTTTGGTGACAAAATCCTTCAAAATACTTGCAGTCTCATCCTTAGAGTGTAAAAAGTAAGTCCATGTAAACCTAGAAAAATCATCAACTATGACAAGACAAAATAACTTTTTCCTTAGACTCATGATTTTAACTAGGCCAAACAAGTCCATGTGCAACAATTGAAGACATTGACTAGTTTTGGACTAATCAATGGATTTGAAAGAGCTTTTATGTTGTTTACCTTTTAAATAGGAAACACAATGCTCATCACATTTGAATTCCTTTAATGGAAGGCCTCTCACAAGGCTTTGTTAAGAGAGTGAGTTGATAGTTTGAAGGTTGGTATGACCCAATATCTTATGCCACAATTCTGTCTCTTTTGATGAGGCAGCAGAAAATAGACAGACATTTGCCATAGGCTTATCCTTCAACATATCAACTACATACACATTGCCACTCCTATGAGCAACAAGTTGTGCTTTGCTCTCAGCTATGATGGTATCAATCTTTTTAACCACTTCTGGCCCAATAATCTTACATGTTTTCTTAGTGAAGAATGACCCATAGCCTTTGTCCCTCATTTGTGAAACACTAAGAAGATTAAATTTAAGATTATCAATAAGATTTGACATTTTCAAACTTGAGTCTCCCAGCCTGAACAGTCCCAGAACCCAACACCTTACCTTTAGAATCATTACCAAAAGATATATCACTCCCTCCATGAGTAAGAAAGTCCAGAAGTAGGGCTCTACATCCTGTCATGTGCCTGGAGCCTCCACTGTCTACATACCATAAACTATCTAAGCAAGCAAAAGCTCCCTGCACATCAGTAAAGAATTAGTTTTGGTGAGTGTCCAAAGCCAAGTTGGCTTTGGATGGGTTCTCAGGCTCAAGTTTAGTCGAATGATCAGTGGTTTGAACAAGTTTTTGAACCAAGCTCAACAACTGTTGTTGACCATTTGTCAGTGTTTGTATGTCAACACTTGGTGCAACAGATGTTTGATCATTTCCTGTTAGATAATAGTAACCATGAGGATGCATGTTCACTTTAGGTTTTGAAGGCCTTTTTGACTCTTCATAAACATGTGGCAGACGATGACAAGGTGGTTGTCCATGTCCTCTTGGAAACTTGTTTGAGAGTGGAGCATTTGTAACTTGAACATCTCTGGGAGCAGAGTTTTCATTAAGATTTTTGACAACAAATGTTTGGACTGGTGTGAAGGTCTGTTTGGAATTTCCTTTTGAAGTGTTAACCACTTGACTCATTTGAGTTTTAACTTTATACTCTTGTATTTTGACATCAAAATTTTTGAGATAAAAACACTCTTGGGTTTTATGATTCTTTTTACCACAGATTGAACAGTTTGGTTTAGAATCACACACACTTGTTCCTTTGTTGATGTCATATGCTTTTAGAAGAAAACAGTTTTTAGTAACATGGTTTTTCTTTTCACAAAAATCACAAAACAAGTTTGAATCCTTTTCTTTCATCTTCCCTTTTTCCTTCTTCTTTTCAACAGATGTTTGAAAATCTGCTGGAAGATCTTTTAAGGGAATGATTTTTGCCTGTGGTGCCTTTTTACCAGTAGGGGTTTTAAAGTTAACTGGTTTGAAGTTATCAAGAACATCACACTCATCTGACCAAGTTGGTTTAAACTGATATTTTTCAATTTCAGCAAATGATGAGGAACCTTCAAGTTTTTCAATAACAATTTTCTTGCCATTAGGTTCAGTGATTTTAATTTCTTGACCCTCCAAATTTGTTGGAATAACCTCAACCAACTTTGGTTCACTTTTGTCAGTGTTTTGAGAAATTTGAGCAGTGGTTTCATTGTAACCAAAGCCAAATTTCACATGACTTTTGGTCTGTTGGTTGAGGAGCATCTCAAAACCTTTGCATGATTCCACCCATTTTTCACACTCAACTTGGGTGGATTCAAGCTCCTGTTTACAACTCTGATATTTTGTTATCATAGTTTGGAGCTCGTCCTTGGTTATGCTTGCTTCATGTTTTAAACTGTTGATTTCAGATTCCTTTTCAGTTAGTTTTGATTTTAACTCTTTTGTGAGTTTTTCAAACTGAATTTCATCCTCTAAAATTTTCTTTCTAAGGTTTTCATTCACCTCTTTAATGTTTGCAAAAGCTATTACACATTTGTTTGAACATAAATCATTTAAGATTTCAGGAGATACCTTAGCAGCAGCCATCAATGCACAATCACACTTGCACTCACAATCATTTTCACTCCATGGATCTGAGAGATTCACAACCTCTGCTTCAGACTTTTCAACTGTATCAACACCATCATCAGTCATATTTTCAGACTCAGAAACCACTTCCTAAGATTCAACTCCTTCAACAATTGTCTCTAATGCCATGAAACAGAAATTTTCTGGTTCATTTTCAGATTTAGCAACAAGAGCAAGGTTCTCATCTGGTAAACTGCTCCAATCAACAAAGCCTTATGTGAAAAACTCTGTTGACTGGTCTCTGCAGGGGCAGAGGGTGGAGTAGTAGTTATTGGCATTTGATCATGAGCAACAGGGGTTTAACATATTGAATCTGTGGAACAGTGGTTTGGACATAGTGGATAGGAACAATGGATGAGGACTGTGCAAAGTAAGCAGTGTTTTGCACATTTGGTCCAAGGGTATTTTGGGAAAATTGATAAGTGCTTGTCTGAGGCCTTTGATTTGGATAGGTAATCATAGGTGTTCCATTTTGACTCCTACATTCCGTAGCAAAATGACTCATTCTGTGACATTTGTAACACTTAATTTTAGATTTATCCAATCCCACTTTTGACCACCATGCAAACCTGGATATCTTCTGCCAGTTTTCTTATAGAAATTGTTAGTTCTAACACTGAGCAGAGCCAATTGGTGCAAAATGTCTATTTCTTCTAAGTCCAAGGGATCAAAATATTGAAGGTCATTATACTCAAAGGACATGTTGTCAGATTCCTAGATATCACCACTTACTGCAAAAGCATAGTTAGGTGAATAATAATCAGAGTTAAATCCAAAAGTTATGTCAATATAATGATCATAACCCTGATCCTTACTGTTACCAGGCATCTCATCCTGGCCCAAAAGTGTTGTACTCCCAAACACATAATCATCAGACACTTTTCCAGAATCTTAAAGCTTCTTTTTCTGGTTAAGCTCTCTCTCTCTCATAAGTTAAGAGCTTACCATGAAGCTGGGTCAGAGATAAGTCCTTAAAACCAATTGAGTTTCTCATAACAATTGCAATAGTGTCCCATTATCTGGTAGTGATCTTAAAAACCTATGGTTTAATGTTGATTTTGGGTAAGTTAGACCCACCAGTTTTAGTTCACTAATTAAACAATTAAACCTCTCAAATTGTTGAGTTAATGACTCTCCCTTCACATGACTGAATGTTTCATATTGTTGATTTAAGATTTCACGGTTGTTTTCAATAACCTCATTAGTTCCACCGAATTTTTCTTTTAAAGCATCCCACAACTCCTTTGCACTGTTACAGTGTAACAGCCTAGCATAGATATCATTTGGTAGAGCCATTGCTATAATACTAAAGGCTTTGGCATGTAACTCAATTTTCTGAAAATCCTGCTCGGAGTTGTTTTCATGCTTCTTTGGCTCTTGAACCTTGGGATCTTCGGTACTCGGCACCATCGGAACATGTGGTCCGAAGATAACCAACTTCCAGCACCCAGTGTTCTGTTGAGCTAGAACATGGCTCATTCGACGTTGCCAGATATTGTATTCAGATCTGACAAGCATCAGTGGCTTGTTGCTCGTGCCAGTGTTATGTGGATCATGATTGATTGAATCCATTCTCTAATTGTTTATAAAACAAAGCGTGTTTAAAAAACTTTGAATGTATATAAACTTTTACTCTGTTTTCAATCCGACAAACAAAGCGATATCAATAAATTTGAGCTGATCCATTTATATTAAATTGATTGATTAGATCGAATTTAATTGACCAAGCTCTGATACCAATTGTTAGGATCTGAGTTTGATTTGTTATGAAGTTTAATAAATGAAACAATAATGAAGGTGAATAATAATGGAAAGTGCAGTGGAAATATAAACTCTAAATCATAACAAACAGGATAATTGTTTTTAACAAGTACTATTATAAGTCATCACAGATTTCAGTACAAGATACAATTCTCCCCCTCAGCCCGATCACTCACAACTTTGTACAAGAGAATATTTTCAGAGTGATGAATAGAACAGTACATGCACTGTTCTATTTATAGACAAACTAAAGCTCTAATGACCTACGGTTGACATCACCTATGACAGTGACATCTAACAGAAATAACAACATAAAACATCTGCCCTAATACAAACACTGTTACATTGAAAACTCTGAAGACTAAACCTCTGATGTATAACAGATGATGGAATTAACTCTGTTGCTTGAATCATCTGTTGGAGCCTAAGTGTTGTTAGCTCCAACAGACCTTGTATCTTCATCAGACCTTTGGTAGACAGTAGTTTCTTCAATAGTCTTTGTAAGCAACAGTTTGTACAGCAGTTGTTAAGGAACAGCAGTTGTTAGTGTAAGCAGTCTTTTGGGAGGATCTTGTATGCAAAATACCGTTTTATTGAGAATCAGATGTTTAGTATGTTTTGTTTTTTCACTTCATTTGTTCTTCTCTGGTTTAGCAGACCCAACAGTTTTGGATTTAAAACATCAAGTTTTTGACACCGGGGAAATGGCACCTTTCTAATTTGCTAAAACCACACACATCAGTGAACTGGAACAGACGAACCAAGCTGAAATTGAACCGGTTGTAGTACAAAGTTGTCCCAAACTGAGAAATGGTAGTTGCAACTCAGTTCAATGTTCGAGACTTCAAACAAGTTCCAAACCGAACCTATCTCCACACACCCACACACACATATACGCATACACGTTCGCACGCACGCACACACATAAAGTGCATACTTTTTATAATACAGCAATTTACATTCCAAATTAGTTAAGTTGATTCACTGATTTATCTTTCACTTCATTTGACCGATATTATTATGCCTAGTGTATTTTGTGTGTTAAATGTTTTAGCTTGAAGTTAGATGACAATTTTTACATAAATGTGGCTAATGGAAGAAATTTAAATTCTGTTACTAACTTTAACCATAACTTTCAACACCCATCACCGCACTGCCGCACATCATAAAACAAACCATTAAATGTGGATTTTGCATTTGATTCGTTTAGAAGGAACAATATTCTATCTTCAAATAATTAAAGATGTTTGACAAAAATTGTTTTATATACATTATCATGTTAGAGGGTCAGATTATATACTAGGAATTTGGTTGGTTTTCTCTAGGAAGCGTAAGAAGGCTTTGTAGCCACTAGATTAAACAATGGATGATTAAGATTAAATGAGTGAAATACTTAAAAAAAAGATGTCTGACTTTTTAAGGCTATTATGGCCATGCAAGGTAATCTCCTCTAATAACTCTTTCTCATGTGTGTGTATGTATGTGTATATATTTTAAATTACAATATAAAAACGAGTGTTTGTATTTATCTTTAAAACATTATAGTATTGATATAAAACACAATGGATCAGATTGTGTTTTAGCATTGTGTTATATCATTGCGTTTTGAAAATCTTGATTACAAAATTATTTCATTGTGTTTTATAATTATTGAAATTCTTTTTGTCTTATTATTAAGTGAAATGACCATTATACCCTCACGTGTAACATTAGAAGTTAACTAGGCTATGTAATAAGGACACCGCTCGATGGAAAAAAAATTAACTTAAATGACATACAATGTAATTTTTGTAAATTAAGGACAACGTCTACAATATCATTTAAACATATAGGACGTAAGTTGCAATTTTATCTTATAATTATAAAAACTAGTGTAAACCAATGGGAATCCTAATCGGGTATTCCTGCATTATACACATTCCACAGCATGTACTTGAATCTTCATTGTAGTGGTGGCCCAAATTGGATGTACAATTGCTTTAAACAACTTGGTTGAAGTACAAAGCCCAACAATCTTGTGTTAAACAATGTGACCCCTACCTAGGCTTATTTTTTTATCCATCACATAGCATAACATCTAAAACATATTAAATCAATATAGGTCTACACGCAAGTCAAGTCTTCCCTTACGTCTTTTGTAAACTAAACCCTAGAATCTCCCCGGCCATCGAAGTCAAAATGTCATACAACATACCATTCAAAATGCAAAAGGAAATCATGAAAAAGCTTCCTGTCAAATCCCTGATTCAGTTCTGAACTGTCTCGAAAGCATAGAAGTCTGTGATAACTAGCGCTGATTTCATTAAGAGTTATAGCAGCCAATGCACAAACCTGCAACATCTCTTTCTAACCTATTATGATTGTGAGGATAAATATGTTTCCATTGCTGATGATCATACTTTTCCCCACCAAAGAGTTCCCCTCACTCTGCCCCAATGGCTTTTAGATTATGTTTATGACCTAATTGGCTACTCTCATGGCTTCTTTGGAATGTTTTGATTAGAAAAGCGGTTGTGGTTGTTGTGCCTAATGTGGCAGATGAGATGATTTGCACAATTGTTTTAGGTTTTGGGGTTTATCGTGAGACTGTTGACCCAAAAATTGTCAAGATGATACATATTAGGAGTCAGAGCGCTATGGAAAGTGTAAGCTGCATCCCTTGGCAAATTGAGGTTTTTACATTAAGCGCAGGGGCTTCGAGAAGTCCTTATACCACCATTTTCACTTGTCAATCAATTCAATTTGAGCGTGATTAGATGGTTATTAATGGGTTTATATATTGGCTTGCTGCTGAGGAGTTTAATATTAATGGTGAGTGTAGGTACGATTATATGATTATTTCATTTGATATCACTAATGAAGAATTTAGAGAAGTGAACCTCCTTGATAGTTTAACACACCAAAGGTATCAAAGTACTTTGTACATGTCTAAGCTAAAAGAGTCTCTTGTTGTGCTTGAACATGCCAATGATCTAGCTTACAATATATGGATGATGAAGGATGCTGATGCAAAGTCATTTACAAAGCTATTCGCTGTTAATGTTAGCCCACGAGGTACAAAAGTAAAGGGATTTAGAAATAGTGGTGAACCTATTATTATTAGTTTTTCAAAAGATCATTGTCACAAAGTTGTTTATGAGCCTTACTCAAAACGTAAAGATATTGTTGTGTTTGACTCTGTACACGCTTCATACTATCTAATTCCCTACATGGCCGGAAACAATGCTTCTGCTTAATGAGCCAGATCTTACTATTCAAAACGAAGTGGAAACCCTCGAATTTGAAGATGATTATCTTCCAGAACCGAGTTTCTGTTTTTGGTTCACCGGTAAATCTTTGGAATATTAGTGAAATGAAAAGAACAAGTGTATTGATTTCTAACATTTACTATGCATTTATGTTTAATCCCGTGCTGAATATAAGGTTTACGCATGATTTTTGTTTAAAATAAGATAGGGTAGACCCTACTTAACCACTCAGCACTCTCTGATTCTCTGCTTCCTTTCACTCTTGTGTAGAAAATAAAGAAGCCTTATCAGTCAATTTGAGTTAGTTTGTTTATCACTTTTTGTTAATAATGTGTTTGTTGTTTAGTTAAATGAAATAATTTTTTTAATTTTACGATAGAGAAGGTATACAGGTAAATTGTAACAGACTCCACTGAGACTGAGACTGCAATAGGGCATTGATGCAAGACAAATTATGGTAACGGTATTTTTGTTGCTACTACTCTTGCTAATATTTCACTAATTGACATGCAATAATTTGTCCAAGTGGTACCCTTACATATGTAGGCTTTTAAGTATCTTCCTAAATGATTTCAGAAAGTTTTAATAAAGTGTTTCCCTCACATATGATGTTAATAAAATGCTTTTAAACTAAATCCATGTATAACAAATATGGAATCGAATTTTTGCCAATTCATAGTCATAATATTCGGTACTCTTTTGTTAGCCATAATGTTCATTACTAAACTTCCTGTTTTTACTTGCACATTTAGGATCTGCAGAAAGTCAAGCAACACCCACTACACATGTGACAATTCATGGACCATCGCCAACCCACTTCAAAAAAAGAATTTCCATAACCCATCCTTTTGTGATTCATTAGTAGATCATTAGCAACAAAAAAAGAAAGGACAATCCTATCTCTTATAGCTGGCAGGTGTAGAGGGATAATGCCTCTCCACCTTAGCCATTTCATCCAAAATGGAGCCCCTCCGCTATTTCCTAGGCACCATTGGGGGAGGGGGGCATTTACCAATTGTGGTCATAATAACGAGTGTTAATGGCTGATCTGATGGGCCCCATTTACATCAACCAATTAAATATTTTTTCCGTTTTATCTTTTTTCTAATGACAGGGACGCTATTCTATTTTCTGGTAGTTATTAAATGGAGCTCTTGTCTACATGGCGCATATGTGATGCTGATGTGGCACAATGAAGCCCTTAGGGGCTTCAAATCACACCATCCAGCCTAACATTGAATAACCACTATATGAAAAAAAATACTTCCCTCTTGTTTTATCAAGAGGACGTTATTGCTCCTTTTTTAGTTCAGAAACTCCTATACAATCAGACCAAAGTCTTATCCATTTGTAGATGGAGCTTCAATAGCAGCTAAGTCTAGAGGGAAATTATGAGCAATACGTTCATGCATAACTTCCATACCAAGGTTAGCACGGTTAATGATATCAGCCCAAGTGATAATAACACGGCCTTGACTATCAACTACTGATTGGTTGAAATTGAAACCATTTAGGTTGAAAGCCATAGTACTGATACCTAAAGCAGTGAACCAGATACCTACTACAGGCCAAGCAGCTAGGAAGAAATGTAAAGAACGAGAGTTGTTGAAACTAGCATATTGGAAGATCAATCGGCCAAAATTTACCCAAAGGCTGCATCTAAAGAACAATGACACAGGGGCCACTTTTATACACTAATGTATTGAAACATCAATGAGTAATGAATCATACATAAAGTATTGAGTATATGTAACGAATTGTGTATATACTCCCACATATGTAGAGTTATTCGCTTAATCTATCGCTTAAACAACCAGATAAATCAGGTAACTCCCGTCACGAAGTGCGGGTAACATACTACGCGCAAGTTTGTAAACTATCCACCCCGCCGCATCATGCGGGCTCTACTAGTGTAAAGTTAATGTACATTAAAATGGACTTTCCAAAAAGAAATGATTATAAATTAAGAAATATAATTTCTGTAAAATAAATTTTGATTGGATAGGAATTAAATTATTTTAACACGTTAAACAACCTACCAACTTAAACATGCAACGATTTAAACCCACACTTTTTTTGGAGGGAAATCACCAACACCACTAGACCGCTATACAGTAAAAAAGAACAAGGTGTATACATATTTCTCAAATGAAAAATTCGCCTTTTTCATTAAATAAATATTAGAGTCTATCTATATCCAGTAGCGTAAGGCGGAACACCACCACCATATAAAGAGGAAATTTAGAGATAAGGTAGAGAGTTAGGGGGATTCATCTTAGAGAGGTAGACGAAGTTTGATCTGTGAAAGAGAGAGAGATTAAAGAGTGAAAGAAGGTTATAACAGACAAAACTAGTTACCTGATCAGCAGGTCACTACATGCAACAAAGGGTTGTACTATTTATAGAACCAAGCTTCAATGAGTTGTATTGAGAGGTACAGTTATGAGAATCTTACACAAAAATTTTCAAATTGTGTGTGTGTGTATATATATATACACAATAAGTAACACATCATTAGTTTAATTGATTAGTTTTGTCTAAATTAACAAGCACCTCAATAAAATAATTGTAATTTTCTCTCTCATCCGTCTCGATTCTATGTAAAAAGCCTAATTATTTTTTTTAACGGTAAGGAACAACGTGCCAACCATCGTGACACCGGGCACTGTGACCAAGGTCGACTACTTGACCGCTGCTAGCCCCTTGACTCTCCCAGATGTGCGGTTACCTGACATCCACAGTGGAATAATTGGTAAAACCTCGCCTCCCATCCAAGTCGAACCGGCGCCACCCGTATTCGCTTTTCACCTGAATGCTGTAGAAAATAATGAGAGTGGGAATCGAACCTGGGTCACAAGGAACACCAAGTCTTTCCCCAACCACTCATTGGCATAAAGCCCAATTAGTTGTCATTTTCTCTTGTGTTATGTTCCTATATCTTGCCTAAGCGTTAAAAGTAGGTGTATATAAGTGTTGGACTTGAGTATTTATGTGATAGATTTAGTGATACCAACGAAGTGCTTGATCAAATGCTTAAATTTATAAAATGTAAGAAGGTTATTGGACATGGTAAATTGGTAATTACAAAACTCTAGAAGGCTAAAGGCGGGGTTAATGTTGGGTTGGGTGTTGATGCTCAACATTGACTAAAATGGTAATAACGTTTTACCTTTTAGACGGCCCAATAACACGTCTCAACATCTATACATCTAATAAAACAAAGTCCATAAGGACACTTGGCACTCCCTCATTTCACCTCAATTCCTCTCTCTTCCCATATTGTGCCATGTGTCCTCCTCTTGTAATTTATAAAATTTTTCTTTTTTAAAAAATAAAAATTAGAGTATAATACATAAATATGGTCAAAATTGGTCAATTAATACTTTCCTAATATCATTAATCTACCCAATCAATACCCTAAATCAAAACATACGTTCTCTTTCTTCTCCTCATTCTCTCTCATTCGCTCTCTCTCATCTGAAGAAGAAGATTGCGATCGTTTCTTCTTCATCAAAGCAAAGCTTCTATCTCCGATCATTGGTAACGATTCTTTCTTTCTTTTTCATAATATTCCTGTTACATATTGTTCTTTGTTATACTTATTTTCAGATTTAATAGATTGTTTAACATATCTTCTTCGTGTCACTCATTCAAGGTAACGATTGTTTCTATTTTTTTAATACGATTCCTGTTATATATTGTTTGTTTGTTATAATGATTTTCATATTTAGGCGATTGTTTGTTTCTTATAATGATTTTCATATTTAATGATTTTCAGGGATAATCGATTGTTGATATTAACCTATTTTTTTGTATTGTTGATTGCTTTTAAATAATTTTGCAGATTTGGGGGTTTAGGTTTCATGTTCTTCGTCTCTCTCCTTCAAGGTAACGATTGTTTCTTGCTTTTTCATACGAATCCAGTTATATATTGTTGTTTCGTTATAATTATTTTCAGATTTTTCCGATTGTTGATGTTTCTCCATGTCATGTTTCTTTGTCTCTGTTCGTCGCCTGTTAAGATTGTCAAATCCTGTTATGTATTGTTTAATGCTATTTGATTCTAATATTAACCTTTTTTTTGGATTGTTGATTGGTTTTTAATAATTTTTCAGATTTGGGCGTTTGGTTTCATCTTTCTTATTTGACTACGGATATGATATTGTTACTTTAAGTTTCAGTGTTTAGGTATTGTGTTTTGTTTTCAATGTTTAGGTATTATGTTTGTGGTTGTCAATTTTGAGATTTTAATAATTTTCAGAATTGTGCTATGATGTTTCATGTTTTCTCATTTACTTCAAAGTTTAGGTGTTGTTTGTTGTTCTTAATGGTAAGTATTGTTATTATGGTTCATGCCCTGTTAAGTATTGTTTTTTTATTCTAATTCATGATGAGAATCATTCCTCAGTTGATGTTTGTTTTCGGGTGAGGTTGAATGTTCATATGTTCTTCGAGGTGTTCTTGAGGATTATAATATTAGATGAAAGGTAAAAGAATGTTGGATATTTTTTAGTGATTAACCCGCTTAGGAAAGCTATTCGGGTACGGGCTCTGTTTGTTGATTCGGGTCTCATTTATTAGCATTTTATTTGTTTCCTAAGTTGGTGGCTTAAAGTTTAGAAGGATAAGTATAATAATTAATTGTTACAAATGGTGGTTTGAAAAGTCTTGGCTGTTAAAAGGAAGGGTCGATTTTTTTGGTAAGAGATTGATTGATTGTATTATAGGAAAGTTAATAGCACAATTAGTTGTACACTTTCCATATAGTCATAGTCAAATGTATTAACTGCATAGTCAAATGTATTAACTATAATTGTTAGAATTATGGATCTTGGTTTGGAAAGTTGTTGAATGGAATTGATGGTGAAATTGGTTTGTAAAGTTATTGCACTAATTTTAATACATTTTAAAAATTTTGATTTGTTTTTTAATACTTTTTTATGGCGGTTGCAGGTGTATAATGATTGTGTTGCACCAGTGAGCAACGGTGGAGGCTGTCTTGTGGGTATCGATCATGGTCGTACTCATGACAACTGGGTAGTTTATTACAACTTGGAACAGCTATGGACCTCAAAAGAATCAACTAATGAACAGAGTCAAAGTCAAACTCAGGTAAATATAAGTGTGATAATAATTAGCTTTTATGATATGGTTACATTTTTCTATAATCATTAACACTAACGAATTTATATGTTCATCAGGACTTAGGTAAAGCTTTCGTGAAGGTATGCCGCAATGAATTTTCCTGATGTTAGCAATATAGAGTTTGTATGATTATCAGGTTTCACTTTATATAATTTTTGCTTTACATTTGAGTGACTTTTATCTTAAGTGAGAATTTTATTTTGAACAGATAAATATTGCCCCAAGAGCTGGTAGGGAATTGGGTTATGTGAGGATGAAAATGGACCAGATCAAATTTAAGGAAGGGTTGCTGAGGTGCAGAATCTTTTTTTCTTTTTTCTTTTTTTTTTTCTAAATTTTCTGTACATTATATTTGTTTAATATCACTTACCTTCTTTTCCTATGATTTCATACAGTCGACAGTTGATTTTAGATCACATTACTGTTCAACTTGCGCCACGGGCAGCTGATGAGATGTGGAACGGTGAGGGTCAGGTGAGTGGATATTTCAGTTCTTTATAGAGTTTGTATATTGTAGAAAAAGTATACACTTTAAAAATCTTCTATAATGATATAACTTTTTTTAATACTCCTGACCCAAATTAATGCAAATTGAAAGTTGATAATTATTTTCGGAAAAACTAAAATTGAAATGTGGAAAATATTTTTGGGACGGACTGACAGAGGGAGTACGGTTTGGACAGTGATTATGAGCACATGATTCTAATTATTTAGTTTGGATATATCTGAAGGTATGGGGGAACCATTACAAATCAGATAAGGCGGCTTGGTGCTTCTTGTGATTGGACCAGAGAGCATTTGACACTTGATGAGCAGGTAAGTGGTAAGATAGTTTTTGAATCATATAGTCACCTCCAATAATTTGATAACTATTTTCAAATGTATAATGATAAATAAATGTTTACATTTTATTCTTTTTCTTACATCTTGAAATAATGTAGACTCTGTTCATCTGTTGTTAATAGTGCTACTGTTAAACGACTTTTTGAACTCTACGTGTTTGCAGAGCAACATTACTTCAATCATCTGACATTTCATGACTTATGTATTTTTTTTGTTTGTTGCTGAAGCTATTATCGAGGCATTTCAAATGTTAAGATATTGATCCAATTTACATTGTAAGTCAACTTAAGATCCTTCATCAGGATATCAAGTCTGCAAATATACTTTGGTGTCGTGAGAAAAGGTTGCAAGTCATTTGCAGGTTTGTTTCGACTCAAAACTGATAAGAACAATTGGAAAACTTTTAAGGTATTTTGAATATAACAAGTGCGACTTTTGAATATGCAGAAATTCATATTATACTTGAAGCGATTAAGCGGTATGTGACAGTCAGCATGTACGGAAACAAACAATTAGTTGTATAATTGTGTATTGAAGCCAAAATAAAGTGAGCGTGTGTGTGTTTGCTGTGGGAGCCCATGAACAGAGGGAGCAATCTGGTAATGTGTTGAAGCGAAAAACATCCCTAAAGCAAGGAGGATCTGTTGGTAAGTAATTCTAGACATTCAAATTAAAGAAATTGGTGTAAAAGTGGGTATTTGTTGGATGATATTGCAATCCATAATTCCTTCTTAAATATAAAAACTTTTGATGATGCAATGTGAAACTTTCAGACATGCTTTAGTTCATCAAATAAGTAAAATGGTGTTTAAACTGTTTAGTTTTTTATTTAAAAGTCACAATCATTATTTTTATTAGGTACTGGACTTTTAATCAACAACTTGCGTCCTTTGGTTTCTAATCTATAATTAGTCTTTTAATTTGTTTCTAATAAGTATATTGTGGCTCAGATGATCTACAAGTGATATCACTAAATTTTAACAATATCATAGAATTTCATATCTTTTTTGGTTATTGTAGGTGTTATGGTCTTCTTCGGCAATAGATAAAGGAGTGTTTGCTTATTGTCGATTTGTGTCTTAATACAACAATGAGTTGTTTGTTAGTGTTTTTGGAACTACTTATCAAATTATTTATGAGCAAAATATATTTTCAATCAAACAACATTTTTCATCTTTGCATGTTTTTATAGATGATATCAACATATATGGCCTAGAGGAGAAACCAAAAGGAAAAAAAGTTATGGGAATACTTAACAAACAGAAGCTCACAAGTAATTTTAATGCGCTTAAAGTTTAGTTAAGATTATCTTAGACTTTATCAACATGTGCTCTTAATATAAATGTGTGTTGTTTTGATAATAAATGTCTGTATTTATAGGTAAACTGAAAGAGATGAATGTCAAAAAGGAGAAAGCGCAAGTGAAACCACTTGGCGAAAGAGATGAATGTGGTGTATAATGAAATTTTCAGCGATATTTGAATAAAATGTGTATTTGTTGCTTTTAAATTTTAATAAAATTTTTCTACTGTATTTTTCTTATACGTTATACTACTCCAAATAATCGTACATTGTTAAACTGCGTGTCAACGCGGGCAAATATCTAGTTTATTTAAAACACCAAACTACTGGGCCATATTTGTTAGATTAATTCAGATGGACTGAATATTGGGCCATATTTGTCGTTTTCCTCTGTATCGTTCAACCTGCGCAGACTGCAGAATGGCCTCCCCCAAATTGTCCATTCCTGCTCTATAGTTGAAAAAAAAACCCTAGAAATTGTTAATATCCTCAAATCAAAATGTCAGACGAGTTGCCTTTCGAAATTCAAGTGGAAATCATCAAATGGCTCCCTGTGAACTCATTGATTCAGTTCCGATCGGTCTCTAAAGCATGGAAGTCTCTCATTGACAGCTCTCATTTTATTAAGCGTTATACCAGTCAACAGCAACATCTACTTGTAAGGTATGATCATGGACATGTTTCTGAGCCAACATATGTTTCAATTGCTGATGACGACACTTTCCCCCATCAGAGTTATTCCCTGACTCCTCCGGTATTGGTTAAAATGTTCCGATTTCATCGACTTATCGGCACCTCTCATGGCTTGTTGTGTTTGTTCGGTTCTTATGTCGATGGAAAGAGAATGGCTGTTCTTTGGAATGTTTCAATTAGAAAAGCTATTGCTGCTGTTGTGCCTAATGATGCAAATGGCATTTATACAACCTTTCTCGGATTCGGGGTTTGTCCTAAGACTACCGACCCTAAGATTGTCAAGATTACAGATATTATTAGATGGGAGGAGATGGAAAGTATACCTGATAGCATCCCATGGCAAGTTGAGGTTTTTACATTAAGCACCGGAGCGTGGAGAACTCCATATAACAATCTCCCTCGTACATCAATTCAGTTTGGCTGTTCGCAGGTAGTTGTAGATGGGTTATGTTATTGGCTTGCTACTGATATGAGTACTATAGAGGCTGGATTTGAGGGTTTTAATCTCATTATTTCATTTCACTTGACAACAGAAGAATTCAGAGAAATAAATCTACCACATAGTTTAGTATACGACGGGTCTATTAATTATTTGAGCATCTCTAATTTAAGAGAGTCTCTTGTTCTGCTTGATCAGGAAACGCTAGAGAATGTTTGTTATGTTTGGTCGATGGAGGATGGTGTATCAAAGTCGTTTACAAAGCTATACACTATTTACTCACCAAATGCAACATTACTAAGAGTACTGGAATTTAGGAAGAGTGGTGAACTTGTAATGAAAATTGAAGATAATGACGTTGACGACCTTGATCTCTCATCGTTGCTTGCTGTTTATGAGCCCACATCAAAACTCATTAGTAATATTGGGATTAATGGAACAGGTTCATTTTACGTGTATTCTTACATGGAAACGCTACTGCTGCTTGATCAACCGGAATTTATGATTTTTGACAAAGGTAAAAGCTACATTGCGAAGCGGAGAGCTGAGATTAGAAACCTTTTACAGCAAACAAGCAGCGAATAAACCAATAGCTTGGAAGTACTTCTGGTAATGAGTCGATTTAATTTAATTTTCTCATTCTATTATCTCGTGAAATGCAAGGCGCATATGTAATGAAATGTGATGGGTCATTTTTGTTTCTTTGCTCTCTATTTCATCTTCCGAGCCAAGATTAAATCTAGCTTCACGAAAGTACCTCTTGAATTTTGAACAAAAAAAGTAAAGAGCAAACCTTGTATTGTTGTAATGTTTTCGTGATTATGTTGTGCATATAGTATTTTTCTGTTGTTCCAATTTATGTGGTGCTTTTTTTTTGTTGAGGAAATGGTTCAGTATCCTGGCGTGTGTGTTGTAGAAAAATTCCCAGACAATGGTTGTACATGATCTTTGTTCATGGATTACATTTATTATCGCCTGATTCTGGCATTCTATGTTCAAGCGTTCTTTTTCGTTTAATTTATTGGAATTTCTATCCAATATTTATTCAGTTTTGTGATGATAATATCATGAATTATGATATGATTCCTAGTCGTGTTATGGATGGCCAACTTGAATTACCACTACAAGAATTTGGGGTGTTTACCCACACATAAGTTACCTACACATGTAAATGTGTGAGTAAGTATCTACACATTTTTGTACATGTGTGGGTAATTGTTCACTATATGTGTTAAATAACAAGTAACACTTAATATATGTTGGTAATATGTTTTACCTACACATTGAAGTTAGTGGGAAAATTTCCCTCCAAAATTGACCTCAATTAAATGTTAAACTACCTACACATATGGTAAAATTTTGTTATGTGTAAATAAATTATCTACAAATATGTAAACAACTAATATATGTGTAGGTAAATGATTATGTTTACCAACACATAATATATTTAAACAAATATGTAGATAAATCAATCATAAAAATTTTTATTTTAGTTTTTGATAATGACGTGACAAAATAAATACCTACACATGCTTAAAATGTACAACATGTGTAGATATTGGTTACATATAAAAAAATAATAATTTTATTTTAAATGGCATGCCAAATAAATACATACACTGGTTTAAAAATGTACAATACGTGTAAATATTAGATATATATGTAGTTAATAAATGTCGTGGCATAAAAAATATATACGCGTATCTAAAAAAAAGTATATGTAGATATTAGATCCATGTAAATTGAATAATTAAATCAATATTTTATTTTCATAATATGGCGTGGAAAGAGGGAGCAAGTAAAAAAGAAATGGTCAAGGTTGTTAATGGGCACGGTCCGGATCATAACGGTCTGTGTCGTTAACGGGCCTCTCTGGTCGAAACAGCCCGGGCCACTATTAGCCCGGTCAGGTTGTTAACGGGCCTGTTCGATACGAAACGATTCGGTTCGGGTATTATACTAGATGTATAATAATAATAATAATAATAATAATAATAATAATAATAATAATAATAATAATAATAATAATAATAATAATAATAATAATAAATAAAAAAAAACAAAACAAAATGTGACTTTGGTCACGAAGTCACGGCCCAAAAATAATGGCCTAAATTAATTTTGAGGGCTCCAAACTTGGGATCAAGAAATCAAGCGGCAAAAATCGAAAAGAGGGCAGCGAAAATATTATTGAGTGGGCGCATTATTTTTGGAGATCGAAAGAGCAGCAGAGAAATATCTAAGGAGAAGGAGGTCGAGGACACAGCAACGAGAAGATCGACTTTGGGAGCAGAAAAAAATAAAGAGAGAGGCAGGGGTTCGCGGTTCTTCGGGTTTTATCAATACGGTTTCTCATTCCTTTCTTTCTTTATTATTTTGAACTATGTTTGTTGAATTATTATTGGATTTTCTTTATTTTTCCATGACAATTATTGGCTAGATCATAGAACTACCTAGGCGATAATGAATACGCTTGTTTGATTATTTTTCTTTTTGGTTTTGGAACTCTAGGTTGTGGATGAATTTTTAAGTAAAGAACTATTTATTTTCTGGTTTGATGTATATGCGTATTTAGTTTTGTTTAATTAATTTTTATAAACTCCACTTGCGTTTTTGTGAATGTCTTTCATGTATGAATGTGGGTTAGGTTGCGGACTGGGTGTTAGCAGCTAGTTTTATGGTTAATTTCTGCAGGTTATCCATAGGAGTTGTAATTGTTAGTTAGATAATTCTAAGTGTTCTACCAATTCTCAATAGCTGTAAGGTGCGGGATTGTTGGTATGTCTAGGGTGTTAAATTGCTAGATCTAGAGGCTTTGTGAGAAGATCTTCCTAGTTTCCTTAGCATTCCTTGTAGGCTTTGTGAGAAGATCTTCCTAGTTTTTAATGAGCTCATATGACTACGTGTATTTTCTTGACGTTGTCCAGATGACTACAGTAATATAACTATCATGTATAGCTGTATCATGTTAATGTATAATATTCTTATGTTGCACTTTAGGAACAACTCTTTTGAGCTTAGCAGGTTGGGTTTAATCTAATTATGTGATTTTGATTATTTAATATTATATAATTATGATGTTACTTTCCTGTCTTTTCTCAAGCTATTCGCATAGTGTCTTGGTGATCAATTTTTCGGGTGGTAGCCCTAGCGCCCTTTGCACAGAGGGGCACTGCCTCTCCAGGGCCGGCCACTCCCGCGACACCAGGCTTTGGCCTGATGATGCCGTTGAGTGTGTGGCTAGGGACCCCCAGATACTTCTGGGGGATGTGATGGACTCTGCCACAATATAGAAAGTTACCTACTACAAATAAAAAAAAAATGCTTGCGGTTGTATACAAATTTTTTGAGGACATACGTTTACTTGAAAGCTATCAAAAGAACACGAAGTTGAATCCAAATTTTGCACTTCACATGTTTTGCAAGAGAACTTGGACAGTTAATAAATGGTCATTACCTTGTTCTATGCATTGAAGACATAAAGTTCCCATTTCAAAAAATCCTATCCTTTTTTTTTAGATAATTATATTTGTATTTCATAGTTTTATTTTGAAATGGCATGTGAGGTAGATAAAGATGCTGATGGAAAGATGTTGCAATTTATATATGAGCAACGACTAATTGACCTACTATTATTCTTCTTTTAGGAAAAGAATTCCAATAGTTCACCAAAGCGCGAAGAAAAGTCTCAAAAGCATTGGTAAGATCCTCCAATTAAATATAAACATTTTGCAGCACCAACATGTGTTCTTAATTGAGTAATTATCAAATATAGGGGTCGATAAAACAAAAGAGGCCAAGTGAAGTGGAGCATTCTATGAAAGCTTTATGAACTGAAACATCAAGGTAGCTAAGGTTCAATTATCTTTCTCTTTCATATACACACACAATTATATGTACCTTTAATGGTTTCTCACTCCCAATTCAGTTATGACAGAGTTGTCACCACAGTTGTTGATGTTGGTCCTCTTGCTAACTGGGTGAAAATAAACGTGCGAGAAAATGTAAGTATTGTTTAATGGTCAATGACTTTTTTACCTTTTATCACATGTGAATCGACTTTTTTCACTTACTAGATATTTAAGTTGTCTATTTGACTCTTTATATCTCATGCACATGAAGTTAGTGTACTTATTATCTTATTTTAAGAGAAATCTGATGGTTATTATTCGATTGATATAGGAAGTTGGGGTTGTTTTGATTTTTGTACCCGCTTAATTATCGTTACCTGGATAAATTATAAGAACAACCGTCTAGAGACCATGGTCGGCTGCCGTCACGCACTCTATGACTGTACAATTTCCTTTAATATGCTAGTAAGTGTCTAATCTTTAACTTCCTAGATTAACATCACTATTGTTTTCTTTAAGCGATGACCTGTTCACTTGCTTATAGGTATGGTTTTCGAAGAGAATGGCTGTGACGTTGTGGATAATGATTCATGGAAGTGGTTGTGGATGCATTTGATAGCAGAAATGGTTCGAAGTGTACAATACGCTATCACATTGAGCGTGGCTTGGATTTGGATTCTTCATCCGGTCAACTTGAGACTTGGTGGCTTACACATTGGGATGCAGAAAAAGGTTGGATATCTAAAAATGCGGTTGCAATATATGTAAGTTTACTTTTTCTTTTCTACTTCCAAGTATTCATTATTTGGTAAACAATTAATTTATTGTATTTATTTTCTTTTTTTTTTCTTAAAAGGAAGAAATGATGAAGTTGAGAAACCAGCATACCGTGGAATCAATGAACGACAAGTCGATTATTAAGAATGTACTTGGACGAAGCTCTATTCGTTTGCATGGGTGGGGATGTGATCCGGTTATTGTTGATAACACAATGGGTACAACTAAAAAAACAAAGCATCCTTCTTATGATGAGCTAATCCATGCACTTCAGACAGTGACAAGTAATATCATGTCTCCTTCATCAAGCACATTTGGACAATCTCAAGGTGATACTCTAGAGGGTGATGAAAGCATTGAGGAGTGATGTCGTTTAGTAATTTCATATACCGTTAGTAACTTAGGGTCAATATTTTCTTTGTTTGTTTAAGTGTTTTGTTTGGTTGTTTAAACACATATGTTTTGATTATGAATGTTAATTTGGTCGCGTATGTTTCTATAACTTTTTTTGATTTTGTCTGTACATATTTAAAAAAATATTATTTAAATAAATCATGGTTATTATCTACACATTTAAATATTTTTACCAACACATCAATATATTATTTCTACACATGTTAAGATCAATACCTACACATGTTAAGATCAATACCTACACATAATTAGCTGCCACTTTGGATGCCACGTCAGATGCCACATCATACGCCAATCTAACAATTTGTTATACTTCTACCAACACATATATATTAGTTTTAGCCACACATATATGTGTAGGTATAGCTTGCTATATACCTACACATAATAAATGTGTAGGTAATGATCTATATCCACAGTGCTGAGTTTACACATCATGACACTTAATTTATGTGTAGGTAAACGTAAGTACTAACACATTATATGGTTTTTCCTACACATACTATGTGTGGGTAAATACCCAAATTTCTTGTAGTGTACATTTTCCATCTGGTGTGGTGTGTATCGGGTCAAAATCGAGCAGGGTTAAATGGTTAATGGGATTAAGGCATGCACTTGATAGAGACAATAATCAACTTGGTTTTATTGTATTGCTAATTGCTTTTTGTATTGTGACAAATTAATGATTTTGCTTCTCTAATGAAGATTTTCCAAAATGGCCATTCAATAGTGTGGTCAAAACATAAGGATACTTGAATTCAACTTATCTTCTGTGATTCGCTTTAGCTTTATGTTTGATACAATCCTGCCATTAACTATGTAAGAAAACCGTTAGTTGTTTCATGGCTAGAAAACTGTTAATTATTCCACTGTGCAATGTGTGCTCTATAGAGGTGGCGAAACTGACCCAATGATTAGTTTTTGGGTTGATTTGGACATTCATTTTAAGGTGATGTGTTGTTTTGTGTTAGATATGAGTTTTAATGGTTCATAGTGGGAAAATAGGAAAAAGTAAAAACGGGTCAGAATGAGTAAAGAATAGAAAAGGATGGGTCAAGATGGGTAAATGGTTTTCATGTCACCCTCTTTTGACACAATGGATGCAAAGTCCTATTTCATGGTATGTCGCCTGTCAAAATGCCATTGGTTTCAGATTCCAATGGGTGCTGCTTGTCAAAATGGCATTGATTTCAGATTCCAACGGTATGCCACATCTACCAAAACACCATCGGTTTTGATTTCTACCAACATTACTCTTCAATTTCTGTCCAGCAGCATTACTCTTCAATTTATGTCCAGCAGCAGTTCGAGTTAGATATCAAACCTCCACGTATGCGATTTCAGAACTGTTCATGGGATATTATGCTGCTAATATATGTACTTGTCCACCCTGCTGAATCCTTGATTATGCCGATTTTATGCTGATTTTAATGGATTTGGTATACATGTTGATTCAGAGAGTAATTTGGTGCAAATGTAACCAGTATGATCTACGGATGCTGAATCCATGATTATGTTGATATACGGTTTGTAATGTTTAAATGTGACACATTAGGATATATGGATGCTTAAGGGAAGCTGTAATTGATATGATATGGAATAGAGTTGTTAGTAATGGGAATGTAGTCAAAGAAAGGAAAAGGTCAGCTGTACTGTATACTCAAATAAGTGATATACATGGAATTTTAAAGATGTAATAAGTAAAAGTCAACTGCAACATATAGTCAACAAATGAGTGAAGTTAAGGATTTTAAAAATCAATTACTTTCAGAAGTCAAGCTGGATTAAGTCACTAGAATGTAAAAGTCAACTAAAGTACGGAGTCAATGGTCCATTGTCAAAGATTATTAAGAGTCAACAACCAGATGCAGATTAATGCTAGCAGTACTCGAACAAAGTCAGAGGAGAAAGATAGTCAAAAGTTATAATAAGATGAATTAAGTCAATTGCTTGCGATATTCAACAAGAAGTTAAGCATAGGTCAATATGATACAAATGGGAATTTGATGGTTTTTAATCTGATGATTTTATAGAATATTGATTTCTTCTTAGTATCCTTTTTATTTAGCTTTTATATTCACAAACTGAAACTTCTTGTATTTTTATTACATTCATTGAAAAGTTGGAGTTCAATTATACATCTACAATAACTGGTATGTAATATCAGGATGATTTGGTTTCATAACTCATATCACTTTTTATCGAGTCTGCGTCATGCCCTTCAATCACCTGGTGTCCGCTATTTTCTAGATTTTGACTTCTGTTGACTAAACACCATTAGGTGACCCATATCTCTTTATTGACTTGTACACTCAAACACACCAGTATTGCAATTGCATTCTCAATTCTACTACATTCCAAGTGTCTTTTAATAGCAGCTCCAGTTTTGAAATATATCCGGTATTTGATTGCTTTTAATTTTCATTATTATATGTTGAACTTTTTCATCAGCTATCTTGATCAAGTTCCAAACTCTTTTGACATGCAGTTTACCAATAGCTTGACCTTTCCTATGTAATGACGTGTCAAATTCGAGCAACATTCACAATATAGGTAATCAAAATTAAATTTGGTGTGCCGTCACAAAAAAAAAAAGACACCCTCGTTTGTTGATTGGTTTCTTCAGTTTGGCTTCTAGTTAGTCGGTAATCAACATTCTCACATGGCATTGTTCTTGGCCAGCTATTTTCTAAATGTTATGAAGCTGGGTGTAGTCTAGTTCACTTTGGGTGTTAATCTTGCTGTTAAATATGAAAAAAGGTTGGAGGTGGAGTCCTTGTGCTGCTAAAAGCTTGAAAAGATGCCTTCAGTTTTATTTAGCTGTTATTATATAATCCTATTTTATTTAGCTGTGCATAACAAATGCCAAAACATGTTTCGTTCAACTCCTTGTGCAAATGACTTCAAATTGGCTAATTCAGTTTGTTGTGGGATGTCAACGATGGGTTTCAAATATTTTTAGCTATTTGTTTCTCGTTTGCCCTTCTATGATGGTCAAATGTTCTACTAAAAAGACGACGGTTAAAACTGCAATAAAAACCACAAAAACTATAAGAAAAAAGTAGTCTTACTTTAAAACACTGCATATTAAATGTAGACCGGGTTAAAAACTTGTTGTAAAATCTATGATAAAAAAATAAATGAAAATAAAACCTGATGTATTTGAGTGCATGACTTTTGAGTGATTTTTCAAATGTTTTGACCTGTACCCATTTTTGTCAAAACTCATTCCAACCCGAACCAAAGCAACAATCGTTTAAGCGACTTGTCTTGACCCAAACCCATCCCAACCCGTTACCCCTGCCCCCCAGTCCGTTTTGACTGGTCTGTCCGAAATTAATTGGGTCACCATAAAACTACCCATACATAAAACAAGGAGGTTTACCACGTATGAATTCAGAACAACATATTAGTTTGAATATCAAAATATGAAAATAACCTTTTCTTGAATTTAAGAGAGAAGGCAGGCTTTAGAGTGGAGTGAGTGTTCGAACATGTGTGTGAGAAAGGGAGAATGAAGCTTTATATTAATATCATAATGCCTACGAAACATCGGAGCCCAACGGCCAACTCTTATTTGTTTAGTATCCGACGAGATTTGCAGCCCATTCAATCAAAGCTACCCGTCAAAGATCTCTATGCATTTAAGGCAGAGCCGCATTGAACTAAGTTCATGAGTTGAAGCAATTATATCCAACTTGGGTCACCACAAGTATTGGCGATGAACCGAGAACACCTTCTGGCTTTTGTACTCTTAACAAAAGAGAGATTCAAATCGTTTATTTTATAACTGTTGATTGTATAGATAAGAACATAAGGCATAAACGTAACATATAATCATGTGTACCTGATATGCTTAACCGTTCAGGAACCTCAGTAATGGAAAACACCATCATCTTGATTGGGTTCCCTTTAGGGTATGTAGTTCTGATGGTTTATATGTTCTTAAGTTATGAATACATTGAGAGAGAGAGATAGGGGACGGCTAATGGTGTTATGTTGTTATGATTGTGTGTCAACCCTAATCTCATAATACCTCTCTATTTATACACACTCAGGGGACACCCTAATAAGGCCCATCTAATGATAGTCCGCCCATCAAAGATATATCTGTTATTGGGCTTAGGATAATATTAATAATTGATCATCATAATATAAATGATTATAATGACTATCGATAAATATACAAACGTTACGTATATTTATTCCAACAGTCTCTCACTTAGCCGAGTAAACATTTATTATTAGTATTACGTAAATCTGCAGAGATTAATACTCATTTTAGTTCTAAACCCAAAATGTAGCAGAGAAATACAGCTGTTAAGTCTTTATTCGACTTAGGACCCCCATTAATCATACTACACCCAAATTTAAAACTTAACATTATGAATAATTAACATTATGCCCTTAATTGATTTGTTATATTTTTGTCTTTATGCCATTATGCTAGCTTAGCATACTCATAGACAAACAAATCATAATCATTAATCATTAGTCATAAGTCATTCATAGTACGATATGCATTTGTACATGGTCATTAATAAAACCCTTTTCTCTTAGTTGGCACTTAGGGAGACTTATGGGTAATAGACCTTTAGTTATTGGATCCATAAGCATATCATGAATGCATTTGATATAAAATTCTGATTTCCTCTATTTGTTCTTAACATAAGCGAACAATAATTTCGTATCGAACTCTAATGCAGCTCCTCTCAAACTGTTACTGTTTGAGAAATTAGGGCAGCTGACTTTATCACAGTAAGTCTTCAACTTAGTATTTATATAGAGTTAGTAAGTTATGAGTCAACTGATAAATTTACCAACAACATTTAATGACCATTCTGTTGTGATGAGCAACATGTTATGTCATGATAGCTTAGGTTGTTGTTAACCGTTCCTTATGACTCCTCCATAAGATAGTTATGTCTGCTGACGTTATGATATACCCCGAAATTGACACTTGATTTCCTTTGAATATAACAAAGTTAGAGTAACAGTAGTCCACTTTAGGTTCTCACTTCTTCTTTAGATTATAGTCTCTTGTTTCTTAAAGATAAAATGTTCCATTAGATGCTTTTCATCAATTTAGACAAGTCTAGGGTTAAGCAATACGAACAATATCATAAACAAGCATAGACTTAAATTTACATAAGTCTTCTAATTAATGAAGCATAAGGTGATAATCTCAAATTATCTTATTATCCTCTAAAAGAGAGCAGTGTTGTATGTTACATACTTAAGGACCCGCTTAGAGTAATACTTATGGGATGAAACTAATATCCCGTTGGGTCTATCTTGGTATATTTTGATTCCTATCACGTAAGAGGAATCCCCGATATTCATCATATCAAAATTATGCATGAACAATGCTTTGACTTAGGTAACATATACTTGTCAAGAGAAACGTCATCTATGTAAGGACAAGTTTTCATTAGTTGCTCCCACTCATCTTGAGGTAGGTTCTTTAATCCACTTAGTTCTTGATGAAGAGTATTTCATTTTGATTCCAACACATTTTATGTTTTGCATCAACCCATACATGGATCTTATTGACTTACAGACTAACTGTTCTTACCCTTCAGTTTAGAACTTTCAGGTTGATTAATGAACATGTAGGTCATCGTTATGGAAAGTAATCTTAATGTCCATCTAATGTGGCTCTTAGTTATTATGAGCTACTAGGACGGTAATGATCCTCAAAGAAATCTTTTTTAATACAGATAAGAAGATTCTTTGATAATCTAATCCCTTCTTGAGTATCAATCTTATCTTACAATGTTCCCATTTGGATCTGGTTTAATTATGAATACCATTAGATTATTCAACCAAATCCCAAACGTTATTCTAATGAAGATTGATTGATACTAATTATTTAATTAGAAAAGGTAGGATCTGTAAACTTTCCAAACATCCATTTTTTGTGTTAGTTAGCCAGGTTACATAATCATCAAATTTAATGTGCTTTTAGACCCAGATGACCTCCTGAGCTGAACATTGGGTTTATTATGATACAAACTTAACTTCAGTTAGGTGTTTTTTTATTTTCAGTTATATAAGGAGCAATATTATTTTCTAATTGTGTAAGAATTAGTGCAGTAAGGTGTACAAAAGGAATAATCTTCATTAAATTTGGAGTTAAACTTAAAGAGTCTCTCCCCCGTATCTTGTACTTCCAAAAAGTCATAATAAGGACTTTCACCGCTCTCTCTTACCTTAGAAATCTTAATGAATTTAGCATGCTTAAGGTCTAACATTTGGAAGATCCAAAGATTTTAATAGAGAAAACAACCTAATGATGTTTATTGTCGTTTCTCTTAATGAGGATTACTTTAGTAAGAAATCTAAGTTCGCCCATATTTAGGCATCCACAAAACTTTGTTAGGAGTACGTTAAATGCGAAGGAGACAAGTTGTGATAGAGCGTTTTCCGGTGCTAGAGGTGTAATTTGAGGATAGATCAAATTTTCGTTCCCCCCACCTCTGTAACTTTTGCAAGTCATAAGTAGGACATCTAATGCTCCCACTAATCTTTTAGGTCTCTTAGTATCTCGACATAATAAGTTTTAACGATGCGTGTGAACGAGAATATTTCATATATTTTATAGTTGATTTCTCTTATCGTCCAAATTTCATAAGGTGTTTTAAGGACATACTTAGAGGGAATCTTAGTAAGTATATATATGAATTGATTTCTTTAATACTTTGGTCGGATATTTGTCTAAGCTCCACTAATGTCAATTAGTTATGACTTATGATGGAAACCCATTTATTCCTTTCGCCATTTAATGTTTAGGGCGTTTAACACATGCTTTAAAATCACTGAGAATGAGATTTGATAGCCAAATATCCTTTAGTGACCTGGTCATGATTTCTAATGAAATTTTGGTCTTAGTGGATGAATTACAGGGGTCTCATTTTCCTTTGTTAAATTCTCATTTTCATGATAACAAAGTTGTGAAAACATTATTGGATCATCTAGTTTTATTTCATAAGGTTTCTATTCAGATAATGACAACAAACAATATGAGAGTTTAACTTAATGGTGGCTTTGGTTTGGTCATAAAAACCTTGTAACTGTAAAAAAAATAAAAATTGTAGCTTTTAGTATTGATACTAAATTCTGAGTAATCTCAAGAATATCATAAGGTATAAGATCAATTATTAATTGTTAATAGACCCTTAATTTTTCCACTAACTCTCATCTTAAGTATTTGTTGAATTCTGGTAAGGAAACGTATAAAACTAAACTCAACCATCATGGGTAATCTCATTGCTTATGCCTATTCTTAATGGCACAATTTTGCTTAGTAAGACTTTTCCGTTGGAGAAACTTATAGCTAAAAGTAGTACTTGTATTTTGTTTCCAGACCTTATAATTATCCTCTTTATGGTAATTATTCTTCCTCTTTTAGGTTTAATGGTTGTAAGGTGAATAAGATCAACTTTTCTAGTTTAATGTGTTTCTTTTCCTGTACGTAATTTGCTATCAACACACTCATTTTACTTTTGATATTTCTAAGTGTTATAGTTGATTCATAATGCATCTAATCGTACCGATGGAAAAGTTATTATGCACTAGAAATTTATTGATTTCCATGTGTAACCCCTTAGCTTTATGGGTCATGTTATTCAATGTTAAGATGTATTCACAAATCCCATTTAACCATAGAGTTAGATTTATTTATTTCATGCTTCTTAAGAATTTGTTATATTCTTTTATTTCCATAGATAGTACATTAGTCTTAGGAATTTCAGAATATTTAATAGCTCACCTGATAGGAATGAGTAAAAGAAGTTCTTAATTACCATAAGAGACATTTTATTCCACTTCTTATGCTCATATGTTATTCTGTAATACTCCATCAGATAGAGCTTAGGAATGTCATGTCTTAAGAGGTAACTTGATAAGAACAAAGTTTAAGCAAACTGTTCTTAGTTTTGATAATAGAGTGGATTACTTAGTTGAGACAGTAATTTATAGAAGAATATGAGATTAGTTTCGAGTTATGGGTATTGATGTAAGGCTGACTTAGATTATGATTGTTATATTAATGAAGGATCATTAATTGCGAGGATCAATTTTGTAATGAAGATGTGATAATATCATAACACCAACATAAGCTACTTAAATAAAATGCTCTAGCTTTGGCTATACGCTATTTATTTAAGTATTAAGTCTAACAGTGAATGTAACACATCACCTTTGGGCAGAAGTGAGACACTCAAAGTTCTAATGCAACACACTTGGTTCACCAACATATTCTGTTTCACATCACCTTTGGGCAGAAGCTGAAACCTTATGGAAATTATGTGAACCGAGCTACAATGCTTAACGAGATCTTATATAACGAACTAATGTGACACATCACCTTTGGGCAGAAGTGACACGTAAAATGTTATTTCAAGTTAAGCAAGGTTTTGGAAATAACGTTTTGAATAAACTTGATACATTAGGTTTTATCAAAACTCCAAATTTATTAGAGATCCCGGAAACTAGTGGGTTCTCAATGAACTAATGGGTTCTCGATAATCTTATGAGTTCCCTGAAAAATTAGTGAGTTCTCGGAAAAATTTATGAGTTCTCGGAAAATAAGTGAGTTCCCGAGAAAAGAGTTAGTTCTCGGTTCTAGTATTGTTCTCGAAAAAATGATGGGTTCTCGAACACATAAGGAGTTCCCGAAAAATGTTACAGTTCTCGAATGCTTTAGTGGTTTTTTAAAAAAAAAACTTATGTTCTCGAATTTTACACTAGTTCTCGGATACATTATTAGTTCTCGGTTAGCTTAACAGTTCTCGGTTTTATATGATATTCTCGAATGAATGATGGTTCTCAAAAAACGTAATGGGTTTTCAAACAACAATGACTATAATCGAAAACTCCTATTCGTGAACCTACCTGATCGAAATCCTGATGAACCGAGAACTTATACACCGAAGACCATTATCTGAAACTTAACTAATAATCCGATAACTAAATTTGTTAACCTTAAAACCGAAAACTTATTATTCAAGAACTAATACTAAATAAATGTGGTTCGAAATTTTAGGGATTATACATAATATCAGTTTCCTATTTTAAAGGAATTTTAATTATCTCCAAAATTTTCTAAGATTTCGAAATCAGTTTATCAATTTAGTTGATTTCAAAAAATATTAGGAGATAAAACTAAGATCCTAAATTTCAGGAAACATGATCTCATCCATCTCCAAACCAAAATATAATAAAATTTTCGGTTTTCTTATGCATTCGTGAAGAACATCTACCGAAAAACATAAACTACATAAATTTTCTTTTATCTCATGAATCCATAGTTATCTCCGATTAAATTTATGGAGTGAATTAAATTTAACATAGACATTAATATAATAATATTGCATCGTGAAAAACGTTTCTAGTTATGGCATCAAATTGGTACCACAATTTAGAATTATAAGATGAATTATATATCATGTCACTGAAGTAAAACTCATAATTCAACAAATTCATTACTGATGGGCAAAAGACTGCCGCAAAGAAAAGAAAAAAATTGTAATGATGATTTGCGGCACTATTAATGTTCCTTTGATTTAATAAACTGATATGCTGAACAAGAAATCGTCGGAACATGAGATTTTTTTTATTTTATTTTAATGAACTATATAATAAACATAGCTCTGATATCACATGTTGATTATATAGATAAGAACATAAGGCATAAACATAAGATATATTCATGTGTACCTGATATGCTTAACCGTTCAGGAACCTCTGTAATGGAAAACACCGTCATCTTGATTGGGTTCCCTTTAGGGTATGTAGTTCTGATGGTTTATGTGTTCTTAAGTTATGAACACATTGAGAGAGAGAGAGAGAGAGATAGGGGATGGCTAATGGTGTTATGTTGTTCTGATTGTGTGTCAACCCTAATCTCATAATAACTTCTCTATTTATACATACCCAGGGGACACCGTAACAAGGCCCATCTAATGATAGTCCGCCCATCAAAGACATATCTGTTATTGGGCTTAGGATAATATTAATCATCATAATATAAATGATTATAATGGCTATCGATAAATATACAAACGTTACGTATATTTATTCCAACAATAACATCATTGTTTTGATTGAAAGATTATAGAATACTTGTAACAAAAACATATATATAAAACCTTTAACTTACATTACTGTAAAAGAAATAAAGTCAACTAAATCATTCATAAATTGTTAATTATACTCTTACTTTCAAAGTCACAGAGTGCAGTGTGAAAGAGGGTCCAGCCCTGTCTTAGTTTGAACTTAGATCAGATAACTAGGTATTTTTTCTATAATCCATGATCAACAAAAATAGTTAACCTTATATTCAGCACAAGATAAACCATAAATGCGTGAAAAGTATTAGCAAGCAAATAGACATTCATTTCACATCGTTGATATCTTCACTAACGGTTTACCACAGGTTCTATTTGATGACTTCCGCCCAGGTCTCAATGTCTAGTCATCTCCCGTTTCGATTGCAGGGTGTAATAGATTAATATTTAGAAAAAAATAAGTTTGCCACGATTTCGGCTATGAATGTGTTTTGTATATATCGTTGCCATGTATAGGAGACACCGAATGTATTATTTATAGTCTTGATTGAATAGAAAGGAAGCAATCAATATTCTCCCTATTGAATTCATACAGTATCAAAGTAACAACGTATGGATCAACATTGGAACCTTTAGTGAGCCCGTTGCTTGAAAATGGAGAAGATACTGTGATTAATGAATTAAAACTTCAATTTGGTCAAGCAATTTAAACCTTGATCTACTATGTTTGTGATAGAACCCAGAAATCAAATAAGATCAATGGATTATTGAAAGCTAAAGATTACAAGATAAAGACCCGATTTGAGATGGGTTAATCTCGATAAACAAAGGTATAGAACCTGATTTAGATAAACATAAACATTGACAATTCTCAAAACTAGAACAAGAAATATTATTAAGCATAATAGAGATAATTGCTCCTAAACTTTTGCCTGCTGACTGTTGACTTTGACTGGGTATGGACATTAGTTTGGTTAAGGATCCAGATGGATTCTATCAATTCATCCCACCCAGACCGACGACTTGTCCTCAAGTCGTAAAGAAGGGAATTGACGCACCAAGCAATAAGGCATTCAATGATTGTTGAGATATGCCCCTTCACTGATCTCGAGTTGAGACCAATATCTAACCAATAAGCAGTCATTTGAGTTGTTGGGTTTCCTCTGTTCCTTAGAATCACAGCAACTACAAATCGACCATCCCACCTCTCTAAATGGCTGCCCAGCAACTTCATGCCCTCTTGAGTTGTTTCCACATCTCCAATCTTCAACTGAGTACAATCTCTGATCTTCGATTGAACACTCAAAACATGCTTAAATGGACCTTCGCCAATACCAAGATTTTCGCTTAAAACTTCCTCTATATCCAGTTCTGGTAGTGGGTTATCAGGTTCACTGAAAACCTGCTCAGATGGATCCTCAGTAGGTTCACCGTTCAATTTCCAGTGTTCATTGTCCTCTTCAATAGCAGGGGCTGGTCCATAATTGGAATCCCCTACCTCTTCCTCTAATTCCAGCAGTTTGAACGTTCCCATCTTGCAGCGATGACCAGGTCAATTCTCAAAATAAGATATGCTTGGAGGAATTTTAGGGGTGGGTTGTGATGACTGAGGTATGGCTGGTGAATTAGGTTCAAAAGCAGGTCTAGATATTGGATTTCTATTGGGTTTCCTATTTGAGACTCCAATTTCAATGCAAGACTCATGGCATCAAAAACTGTTCTGGGGTCGTGAATCCGTACCTTGGCCTTCAATTCTTTTTTAAGCCCATTTAGAAAAAACACCCAATAAGCAATTTTTCTGCCAATTTGAGAATCCTGATGGTCTTTTAAGAAATTAATGTTAATTTTCTTGGATCATACCTGTTTGTTTGATGCTACATAGGTACTCATTTGGATCAGGTTTCACTGGGCTACTGTTGAATTTCCTATTCGAACCAGCATGGGTTTTAAGAGCTGCTACATCGGCTGTTAAACTTTCCAATTGTGATGCAATCACTGCTAACAGGGCAGAAACATGATCCCGGATCAAATTGCCTTTTTCTATCTGGTTAATCTGGGTACTAATCGCCATTTCTCGGCAATGGAACCAAATGATAGAACCCAGAAATCAAATAAGATAAAAGCATTATTGAAAGCTAAAGATTACAAGATAAAGACTCAATTCGAGATGGGTTAATCTCCATAAACAAAGTATAGAACCTGATTTAGATAAACATAAACATTGACAATTCTCAAAACTAGAACAAGAAATATTAATAAGCATAATAGAGACTAGTAGGTTTACCCGCACGTTGCTGTGGGATTCAAAAACATGTGTAATGCAACATTGTGATAATGTACAAAACCCAAAAATGTTGATTTAAGAGCAACAAAATCCCAATAAGTGTAGTTTATTAATTGATAACATTGTTTGAATATATCTATAAATATATATATATATATATATATATATATATATTAATGTTGGTTCGAGAACGTTTGTAATGTTGGGAGTTTCAAAGTTATAATCACAAAGGAATAAACTCGTGAAGATATAGTTATTTACTGCTTCTTAAAACCCAACTGTATTCACTCCAATCTTTACATTATATACACATAAACTTACCTTGTACTTAGAGAAAAGGAACATATGAACCTAAATATGCCAATAAAATAGGAAACAAACCCATGACCTATTGACCAATTCTGATTTACTTGAAACAATCTACCTAAAAAAACGACTTCATTCTGCACACGCTATATCCATACGGCAAGCACAAGTCGCATTCGTGTCTCATTATAGTCGCCTTTGCTTCTTCCCATGTGTGAACTCCTAAAATGGCTTTCACATTATGTTTACGGTTGCTATGTGTACATCAACGGGCCAGACTTGGCATAAACGTTGACTGCAAAATTACATATTAATTTAGGCTTATAATTGGTTAGTCATTGTGTCTGCAAATAAGACCGTGGCTGCCACAGTGAAACAACAAACATACAACAAACATGCAATATATTTTGCGTCTCACAGCTTCCCAGCCACTAATCCCAACAACCAAACTTAATTCCGGTTGAAGGTGTAAACATAATATGACAGATAAAACCTACAATCACATATAGTGAAGTGAAAAATTTACCATAATTATAGGAAAACCCAAACTATGTTTGAAGGTAATGAAACACGCGTTTTACCAGGAACATTCCTTAACATGCCTAACCACCTAATTAGCAACTATCTCTAAAACAAAGCACTGTGGGTGATGTGATAAATGACCTTAAAATAAAGGTAAGCATATAAACTCTCCCTACTCTAATTGACTATAATGGGTCTAAATGGATCGGATTAAGTTGAACCAAAACACCGTTTGTGTTTTTAGTAATTTACAACATTTTTATTCAAAGATTTAGGTGGCATGGTTTGAATTAGCTCTTCATGCAATTAGCCCAAAAAGACATGCTTCATGGTGTTAAGAGAGGCAATTAATTTTATGATCTGAAGCAAGATAAAATGAGCTGGAAACTACCAATGCTTTCCTTCAACTCCACAAAAGTATTTATGTCAACAGGCTTTAACAATCTAAGTAAAAATAAAATAGTCATGTAGTTGAGCCACATCACAACTTGAAGATTACATGGCCAATGTATTTAAAGTTGGACTAAATCATGTAGTCCAACAAATGATGTACTCAAACAACGAACTAAAAGATTGAAATTTTTTTGGTAAAAAAAATGTTAGCTAGAAACATATAATATTTTAAAATGACTTAACAAATTCTTTACTTTGGACTCCTCACTTCTAAGTAACATTAATAGGCTGGGGAAAAACTATGATTTGGTCTAGACAATGTCATTTTTGCTTTTGAAAAGATGTAGAGCAAAATACCTAAAAAGTGTGTGTTTACACATTATTATTTATATTTAGAAGCAACTATAAAACACTTTGCAAAAGAAACCAACCTAATTAACTTGATTGTGAAGGACAGGTGTGCCCTGATCGGCGATGAATTGTCCATTGAGGGTTACTCGAAGCATTTTCTTGTTTTAGAAGCATAATATCATCTTGTTGAGGCCGAATAGATATTCATCCTTGCTTTATCATAGCTATAAATCACAAATTAAAATCAATCGTAAAGCAAATTAGAAACAAAAAGCAATCCATAATTGCATACACACACATTACCAAACAGTCCTGCATGTTACATATACACAATCTGTAGTTTGATGAAAAGTTTAATACTTGACGGTTTGAAATAAAATCCATCATGTATTTCAAGATTTTAGGTTTACATTAAATGTGAACGGTCCGACACATATACACTATAAATGCACTGAAACAAAAAGTGTTATTTCATCGAAGCATTAACCGGCAAATTGTAAATACATTAAAGCATAAACCTAATACAAATATGTTAAATGGTTAACTTATTAACTTATTCTTTATGTTCATAAAAAGCTGAATCATACGTATTTTAAGTGTTGCCTCTAAATGCACATATGACATCTTCAAGTAAAAGTGCAATCAAATCAAAAGTAAACATGTACCTATGCAGAATATTTTCTTAAATTACTACTAAACTAAGTGCAGATACCTCAACTCCCAATTGGAATGCCAATGTTATTTCTGTACAACCTTCTTATCATTATAAGCCTTTAATGTCACCAAAGAGAAAGTGAAAATAGTAAAGGCTACAAAGTACAAAGTAATAAAGTCGAATTCAAAGAAAACTGAATATGTGTAAAGCAACTGGGAATATATACGACTCAAGGCATCTCTATACAAAAAAAATCACCTTATCGAGTAACGAGCAGAAGCAGAGTGGTCGTCAGTGATGACATGCCGGGAGGCAGTTATCGTTCCCAAAGTCTCTCTCTCTCTATCCCCCTCCCCCTCCTCTCTCTCTTCTACTTCTCTGGTAGTGGTGTCAAAAGGGTTGGATCCGTAACGAAATTTGGGGAAAAACATGCCTGAAAAGAGACGGAAATAATGAGATTAGCAAAACCACAAAGTAATAAAAAGGTCATTATGAATTGATGAAAGTTGTGAATCATAATATCAAACACGAAAAGGAAATCTCTGTGAATCTGTACCTAAAACATGAGATTCTCCAAGGGTGAGACAAATAAATTTGCCCCCTTCTTTAATAACTCTATTCACCTGCCAACATTCATTCACATATTACAAGATTAGTGACATCCACTTTTTCAGAGTACATGGAAAAAAAAGTTATTAGCAAACTACAATCACAATTGACTCCAAGAGACCTCTGATACATAATACAACCTAATAATTGATTACCTGTGCAATGGGAGGAGGAGCAGGGGCTATTCGTATGCTCTCATCAGTTCAATGAATTAATGTGGTTTACAGATCATCAATTGAATGAATTAAATGATGAGGAATAAATGAATCAACGGTTTCAAGAATGTAGTGTATGGGGGGTAGAGTTGTATACGTGACAGTTACATTCTTATTCTTTCTAGAATGAGGAGCATTAGTTATTATACATTTGCCATTAAAAGTTGTACACCAAGGACATAATGGGAAGAAAATGAATAAAATTAGTGATTTATGCTTATGACCTTTGATGTGCCATCTTAAACTTGAGGTAAAATGACAACTCTACCCATCTCTCCTCCTTAATAAGGTAACATAGATAATTGCTCCTAAACTTTTGCTTGCTGACTGTTGACTTTGACTGGGTATGGCCTCAGTTGGGTTAAGGATCCAGATGGATTCTATCAGTTTGCTTAACAAACATCGCTCAGATTAGGCCATTTTTTCCTCACACTTTCGTCTTTGTTTCTTAGATTGATCACTATATTTTTTTAATATATCAAGATCTTTAAATTAAACATCATGGGTGTGAACTTGATAGCATAGAAACATGAAGCACCAACATTTTCAGCATGCTCATGATTATACGTAGGTTAAGTAAACTAGTTAAAATACCTATTGTAATTAGGGATGGCAACAAGGCAGGTTTGGTACAGGTTTTGACGTTTGCAACCCCATACCCAGCCAAGTACCCATCGGGTATCTATCACATCAGGTATTTATCGAGTTAATACATGTCGAGTATCGGGAATATTCATTGGGCTTTTTTAAGCATAAATATTTTATCCGTTTTATTTTTCTATAATAATCTATTAATGAATTGCATGTTGTACATTAGAGATTGAAATGAATGAACTGGGGAAGCAAAGAAAATTCAAGGAATGGAAATTAGAAGGAAGAGGAAATTGAGACATCTCAAGCTTACACAAAGTTCCTATGTAAATAAAATTTTGAAGAATTACAGAATGGATGAGTGTAAGGCTATATGGTGTGCCCCCCCCCCCCTTTCCCCCAACTCCCCCAAGTGCCATGTCAGCGCCACGTCATTTCCCCCTTCTCCTCCCCCAAAGTTTGGAAATGGTATTCCCCTTCTTCCCCCTTCCTTTTTTATTATTAAAAGCTTGATTTAAAAAAAATAAAAAAAATTAGCCAATCACCAAACTCGGTGGCCTCCGTGCTTTTTCCCCTTCTTCACCGAAAAGTTTACGGGGGGGGGGGGGCGGGGGGCGGTGTTCCCCATCTCCCCGAAGCCACATCACCTCCCCGGATCTCCTCCCCGGGTGCACACCAAACAGCCTAAGTGTAGGACCGATTTCTTGGTAAAAGTGAACATGAGAATTTTGGTTAACTAGTGTATGACCCATTAAATACGAAAACAGTAACCAGGTTTGTTTGATATATGTAAGAATCAAAACAAGATGCACTTTTAACACACATTAAGATTCATATGAAATTTCAGGCCAGCCCCATGTTCGTGGGGACAAGATTCATAGAAAATCAAGAGCACAAGGTTAGTTTGAGGAGAAGATAAGGTTGGTATTTATAGGCCAGCCCCATGTTCGTGGACCTTATCAAGCGTATGAGACTCATACACCTGATAGCTATCAGGCGTATGGCTCATAAAAGTCAAGTTTGAGGAGAATGCCTATAAGGCGCATGAGCCATACGCCGTATAGGAATTCTCATCAAACTTGACTTTTACATAGAAACTAAAATGAAACGCTACACAAATACTAACAAATGACTTAATGGGCTAATAACCCAACTAGGGACATACACGTATCTTTACAAGACTCTCCAACTTCATAGGAAGAAGAAAGGTACATGAATTTGTTCCTTATGCTAATGTTGTAGGGAGTTTAATGTATTTAATGGTCTACACTAGGCCAAATTTAGCTTATGTTGTAAGTATAGTGAGTAGGTGTTTAATTTGTCATCTCCTGGCAACACTCACTAGGAAGTTGTTAAATGGATCTTGTGTATTTGAAAGGTACTCAAGATTAGGGGCTAAATTTTGGTACAAGTTTTGTTTGTCAAGAATCAATAAAGGGATTGTTATGCTGATTTTGCTAAGGATCCAGAGAAAGGGAGGATTATTACTGGATATGTTTTTAAAGGGCTGGGAAGTGTTATAAGCTGGAAATCTCGGTTACAATATGTTGTTGCTCTTTCAACAGCTGAATCTGAATATATTGCCTTAATTAAAGCAGTGAAAGAAGTTGTGTGGTCAAAAGGGTTAGTAAGTGAGTTGCGATAGATGCAAAGATTCGAGAGGTTTGTTGTGACAATCAAGGTGTGATAGGATGTCGAGGGTCCGGTCAAATATAATATTTATAAAAGTTCCTTAGTACCTTTAACTATATTGGATAATGGTAAGAAGGGTGTCGAACCACAAAGAGTTTTAGTTGATTAATCAGGTTAGTTATGAATGTGTTATTCTTTATGAAGTTTGCTATTTTGTTTATTTGAAAAGTTATTTTGAAGGAATTGGAATCAAGGATATGAATCCGAATTTTTTTTATATAAAAATGACTAATGATTTCAATTGATATACTAAACAAGTTGTAAACAATAATATGAATAAGAATCACACCTCGGTTCGAAATCATATGAAATGAAGATTCAATCACACAACTAGGTTTGAATTTGTAGTGAACAATTGGTACCAAATGTATTGAAGTTCAAGACTTACGCATCAACAATCATCATCATAAATCAATGGGGAAAAGTATGCTTTGTGATCAAGAACACATACACACCCTAAATTGAATTATAGTTTAATAGTAGAAATAATCTCAAGAAGTCAATAGAGCAAGAAAAACCTTAACATACAAGAGTTCAAATCAATACTAACACAATTAAATCAACAACTTCAACAAAATGATTACACATACAAATGTTTATCAAACCAAAAGCATATAAAGAACCCTAATAAAAGCTTATATTTCTACACTTGGGTTGAACTTGAGGAGATTAGCCACTCATGGTTGATGACTAATCTTCAAAACTTAATGGAATATGGTAATGGATGGATGGGGGCCTTAGAAATACCCCAAAATCGCCCCCTACGAGCCCAAGATCGAGAATAAGAATTCCAAAAACTAAAATCTCCATTCAAAACTAGTTAAAGGGGGTTATTCCCGATTTTACGCAGGTTTGGGCGTCCTGGATGCTGGCTCAGCATCCAGGACACAGGACAACTTCTGTCAGCGCCCACTTGGACGTTGGGTAGCATTCTTGACGCCCCTCCGAGTGTCTTGGACGCTGGGAGCTGGGTTTCGCCTGATTCATCCTTGTTTTGCTTTATTTTTTGTTCCCGTTCTTCTTAACTTCATTCCAAAGCTCCATTAAGCTTTCAAAATGCACCTGGAAGTTGTCAAGTCCTACAAAATGCAAACCATCTCAAAGTAGTATATTCTAAAACTCAATTTTACATAAATTGGTAAAATTAAGCACATTAAGATTTGAAAATTGACCAAACCATCACATCCTCACACTTGTCTTATGCTTGTCGTCAAGATAACTTGTTAGCACACATCCGTATAGGTCAAATTTTAAGAAAAACACATTCTACCTCATCTCATATGAGTTAAGGTCTAAGGTTATACACAAATCACAAGTCCTACAATCATAGAATCGCAACAATAAAAAATTTTGAAACTAATAAACACAAGTGGCTAATCGAGATTAACTACCATCACGCATAAGCAACACTCTCCACTCAGTTTCAAATTTTTACTAGTAATAATGACTAGTATTTAGTTCACTCCCAAAAAACGGATTATGCATCACATTAACATAAGCTTGCAACTAAATCACCCCTTCATCAATTAACACGAAAACAAATATGAATCAAAAGGTATTTATAAAGGTTGTAACGGGGCTAGGTAAAGGGTATGGAATGGGATAAATATGAAGTGACAAAAGGTGGTGAAAATCTAATTTTTATTATAAAGATGAGAACAACTACTACTAATGATACTAGTTAATCACAAGACAAAATTAACCTTCATTCACTAACTCTCTTTCTTTATTCTTTATTCTTTTTTTACCACCCAAACCAGATTGACCCGTTTGACAAATTTAGCCTTGTCAAATGGGTCGATTTGGTTTGGGTTGTCAAACGAAAAGGTTAAGGCTCAAAAATCTTACCTAAGGTATAACACTTAGGTAAGATTTTGAAAGAAAAAGCTTAAACAAAACGGTTCCTCTAGGAAAGGGGCGCAATGGAATATACTATTTTGGTAGATGAAACATAGATTCCCCTGCTAAAATCTAAATTACAATATCTTGCTCCTTATACAGGAGCAGCTCTGGCTGAATATTTTATGTGCCGTGAACAACACACTTTAATCATTATGACGGTCTCTGTATACAAGCTCAAGCTTATAGCCGAATGTCTCTTTTATTACGATGACCACCTGGGCGTGAGGCATATCTAGGGGATGCTTTTAATTATTCGCGCTTTTGGAAAAGAGCTGCTAAATTAAGTTCTTCATCATGCTAAGGATAACTATGATTTCCAGAAGAAGATGCCATTTCGTCTTATGAGAAATAAAAAGGAATATCAAAAATTTGAGTGGTTGAAGCTTAAGCAGTTATTTTTAAAGTAAAGAAAGAAAAACAATGACTGGAGTGGGAGAGTTTGAGGTGAAAAGAGGATTTCTCACTTCTTTCTCTTATTCAAAACCATGCATTAAAGGTCAACCAGACACAACTGCAGGGCACTTATGTATATGTGTAGTTAGGTTTCTTAGACACAATTGTGAAGAGCTTTGCTCGGAAAAATCGAAGAAACATGTATCACACGGATATTCTACCATAATGGGTATTCAATAATGAGTACATGAAATTTTAATGAATTTGAAAGATATCATATTGGGAAGCAATCTCTATGAAACTTGTGAGGCGCTGAAGATATAATCTTACCGCCTTATATATAAATCGTCGATAATACACGAAGTTTACTTCTGAAAATAAATGGTCAAACTTTATATCATAGTATTATTTAATAAACATATCTAAAATCCAAATATGAACTAAAAAACACTTAAACTTACATGGGTTAAAAATCAATTTGTTTATTATTAAATTGTTGTGGTTGGTTAAACAGGTTATGTGTAGTTTAGCCAATGCAAAACATAAATATTTTAGAGTTACATTTCAGGTCCCGGATATGTAACTGTTGAGAAGATGCTTTTGTATACTTGTAACTCAATTTAATAATTTTTTTTAATATTCAAATTCATATTTAATTAACTAAAACTGATAACTTTTACAAGTAGGAGGCAGGTAAACGGGCTACAAGTTGCGCCACTACCCCCTTTTGAATAGAAAAACCTACTCTATTAAAAATAAAACTTAGGTCCTTCGTCGCTGGGTAGTTATTCTGCACCACCTTTTGAACTATTTTTAAGAACCGGATTGCTTCGGGGGCTAGACCTCCAAATGTGTCAAAAGCAAATGGCACAAAGACGTGTTGGTTCTCCAGACAGGCAGCTTCATGTTTGGAAACTTTCTGGGATTCTGCTCTCAAGGCTGCTTGCCCTGCCACAAACCCCGAATCTCGAAGTCCCACAAACGGAGACACCCCTGTGAGATCAACGCACGCATGTTTGCCTTGTGCCCACCCGGACACGAGGACATCTGCTGGCCTTAGGGTAGACCGCCCTTCCAAGGGGTCCGTCAAAAAGTTAACTGGGGTTTCTTTCCTAGCCGAAATCCCTGCCCTTCGTAAGATGTCCCATAAAATATCCCTGACCAGATCATGTCTTATTTAAATCCAGGCAGCTCCTTACAGTGAAGGGCATGTTCCCCAAACTTATCTAAACATGTTTTTTTTTACACACCGGACACGGCTCATCAACTGGAAACATGGGAATCATGAGCCTTTATTTAAGGATAGCCCGGTATTCAACAGCTGACATGTGTTGCCCAAGCCCCTCAATAGGAAGGACAGCCAAGAAATCTTGAGCATGCGCTACTTTGAGGCAATGAAAAAAAAATGAAAATATTATATTATATTTCAGAACTGTAATGAAATTATATTTAGTCAAGTATAACTTTTTTTTCTTTGGAAATAAAATGGAAAATCTCACCAAATTTTTATGAGTAACCCTTCTAAATGTTGCTAAAGTATTTTTTTTTTTGTCTTGTGAAATTCAAATTGCATTGTTGCTTTACCAAATTATGACATGTTAAGTCTACGATAATACAAAACTAAGATAATAGTGACGATGACTCATCTACACAAGTTTCTCTTTTTTACACCAACACAAATTAACAGATGGGTCTGCTAAAAAATTACTAGCATAGTTTGAATTCTAAGATGGGCCGATACTTGTAAGACGAAATAGAGGAGCGGCCCATATTTCATATCACTGCCTGCTTTGTTTTGGTTTAAACAGCTCTACCGTCTCCCCCGTTATAGAAAAACCCTAGAAATTGATCACAATAACCAAGCAAAATCAAAATGTCTGACAACATACCGTTCGAAATGCAAGTGGAAATCATGAAAAGGCTTCCTGTCAAATCACTGATTCAGTTCCGATCCGTCTCTAAACCATGGAAGTCTCTCATCGACAGCTCTCCTTTTATAAAGCATTACAGCAGCCAACATACAGAGATGCAACGTCTACTTGTTTCGTATGACGATCGAGTTGATTCTAAGAAACAATATGTTTCAATTGCTGATGATGATACCTTCCCGCAACAAAAGGTCTTCTACTCTTTTCCCCTATTAGCTAACCTACTTAAATACTCTTCCATAATCGGTTCCTCTCACGGGTTGTTATGTTTGTATGGTCGTGATGCTCTTGACAAGGACATGGCTGTAATTTTCAATCCTTCAGTTAAAAAAGCTGCTGCTGTTGTTGTGCCTAATCTGCTAAGTTGGACCACATACGAAATAGTTGTAGGTTTTGGGGTTTGTCGTGAGACTACTGACCCTAAGATTGTCAAGATTACTTATATTATGGATTGGGAGGATATGGAATGTATAACTAGCATCCCTTCACAGGTTGAGGTTTTTACATTAAGCACCGGGCTTGGAGGCGTCCTTATAGCAACAATCTCCCTCGTAAATCGTTTCACTTTGATACGGATTCGGTAGTCATAGATGGAGTTCTTTATTGGCTTGTTGCGGATGGAGTTAATACGCCTATTGGATATAACTATTATAACCTGATTGTTTCTTTTGATTTGACAACTGAAGAGTTTGGAGAAATATACCTTCCGGATAGTTTAGCCCATGTAGACGATTATAATTTGTCCATCTCTAGGCTAAGGAATTCTCTTGTTGTGTTAATTAGTTGCCTTATAGATGATAAAGGTATTAGTGTGTGGATGATGCTTGATGATGATGTTCCACAGTCGTTTATAAAGAAATTCACTGTTAAATCTCCACATTTATTTGTAAAGGGATTTAGGAAGAATGGTGAATATATAATGGATGTATTTGCAGGTTCATTTTGTGTCTATCCCTATGTTGAAACACTTCTTCTACTTGATCAACCAGATTTTGTTATTTATGATGAAGGTAAAGCTACATTGAAAAGTGGAGAGCCAAGAGTAGAAGGTAAAAACCAATAGCTTGGAAACACTTCTGGTACTCTATTTATGCAATGGTCAAGTCTCAAGATGCTTTGGTTTCATAATATGCATTGCTTCATGTTTGGTATGCCCTTGAAATACCCCATGTTTCAGGACTGAATTTAATACTATTCTGTGCTTTATTTGAAATTTTGCCTATAACTGAAAAACACATGTTTGTGTATTGTAGTTTGCTTTTATTATCTCTCTATTTATGCCACACACTTATGATCCATCTTGTATTGACTATAAGGTCTAGTATTATTGCTCATCATGGCTTACAATAGTACTCCCAGACCAAGACTGTACATTAACTTTTGTTCATGGGAGTCTTGACTCTTGATCAACCTGTGCTTTTAGATATTGATGACAAACCTGTTTGGTACTATATGGAAATTTGAGTGACTTTTTTGATGATTTCTTAATAGCTACTGAAGTTGGAGGGTATGTATTCTCTAATAAAAGTTGCAAAGTGGGTGTTTGGGTCGGGTACTCAGGTCAAGTGGCCAACACTGGTTAGGTAAAAAATAAATTAAAGGAAAATCAATATGGTCATTATTTAGTCAAAATCATCTGAAAAATTATGGAATTAAAAAAATCAGATAAAGGTTTCAAAATGGCTGTTTGTATAGAACTATCAGCTTGATAAATAGCTACCGAAGTTGTGGAGGTTGGCAGCTATACAGGGGCGGACCTTAGTATGGGCCAGCCCGGGCCTCACCCCCCCCCCCCCCCCCCGCTTTTTCGCCCAAAAGCACTGATTTTCGGACTTTTTTTCGAAAAATAAATTATGTAATGAGTCCGCCCCCACTGGTTTTTTGAATCCGGCCCAAACACATGTTTGTGTAATGAGTCCGGCCCACCCTAATTAAAAAAAAACGTTTAGGTTCAATAACCATTATCACTTGTTTTATTTATTTAGTGATTAGTCTATATTGTAACCTACTAAACATTTAACCCAATGTTTTAGTTAACTGTTAAAGCCCAAACACTAAACATTTAACCCAATGTATTATGGATTCTTCTTTGTTTATTAATGATTGAGTTTAGCCTACTAAATATTTAATCCAATTTTTAGTTAACTCCTAAAGCCCAAACACTAAACATTTAACCCAATGTATTATGGACTCTTCTTTGTTTATTAATGATTATCATACCAAATTTTCCAACCCCAAATTAATTGCCAATTTATTGAAAATTAAATTTGTAATGCATTTTTAACGAAGCAATTTAACCCAATTTTTTTTCCAAGCCGACCTATCAGCTCGACCCCAGCCAGGGGCTGCCGCCCATGGACCCCGCTCCCGGGGGCACTGCCCCCGGACCCCCGCCAAGGCGTGATTTGCCCCCCCCCCCCCCTCGCGTCTAACGTTCAAGATCCTCCACTGCAGCTATAGTAGTGATACAAATAGAGGTGAAAAAATGGTGGTCAACACTGGGTTGGGTAAAAACTAAAATGAATGATAATAACTTTACACATTAGTAAGTCAAAATAATGTGGAAAATGATTGTAATTTCATTAATATTTTAATAATGTTGTTTAGTTGACTTTAAACCATGTTAGGATGAATGACTTGATCATTTAAATTTGCTAGTGTTTAATGCTTGGGTGTTCGGATTCCTCTTAATCAGACATGTTAAGATAATTCATGGCAGTCACACAATCTTAAATGATCTCCTTCTTTATACCCTTTAAGTCTCCCATTGTACTACCTCATTAGCTCACGTTTGTAACATCCCCTGTTTCAGGATCCATTCAACTAGTTCCTTTCCTTGCTTCATTTAATTATTTTATCACTTTCTACTCAGTGAATTACAGGACATACAAAATATAGGTATACACCCTAAATAGTAAAACAAGCAAAAAAAACTCAAGAGGCCTAGGTTAATACACTGAGAGTTATATACTCAAAATAATAAAACAATATCATAAGTCTATAGTTTGGGTTAGCCTTCAGTCCCTCACTTTGTTAAACGAATACATATACATTGAGATTTATTCTGTAGCAATGGAAGACATGAATCACAAGAACGATATAGATTTTTACTTCAATATATATGTGTTGTTACTTGTTAGGTTTTACTTTCTGATCTGAACAGTGAGAAACAGAGAATTGCTTAGAGCTTGTAGTTTCCTCACTTTGTGAAGCAGGGGTGTGATTCATCTTATTAAGGGGATTTGCAATGTTTTTTTATGAATGACATTCTTTTACTTAAAGTAATGACTCATCTTCGTTTAATCATAGAACTAACCATAACAATTGATCAGTCATCTCTTTCTCAAAAAGCATTTTTATTAAAAAAAACAAACAAACAAACAATCAGCTCAACTGTTATTGGAATTTTGATGTAGAACATAGGTATAAAAACATGATCTTGAGAGTAAATGCGGAAGGAAAACATCAACCTCATCACTGATTATGCCAATAACAAAATCGTTTGATCAGCGGGAGCACTCGCTTCACGCAAAATTTTGGCACGTTGTTTGTGTTTCCTTGTTTTTTTAGGTTTATGATGTGATTAATACACTTTATTATAAAACTCTACAGTTTCTTTTAAGGTAAATGTTTGATTTCATAAGTTGTTGACACACCATAGCCCTGAGCTGACACAACTTTGCCTAGCCTACATTAGCTTTTACAATCTGTCATAGGTAACCCCACACACACTAGAAGCATCAATAATTAAATTAGGATGTAAGAAGGATGGTGCCTATATGTAAAGTCAAGATGGAGAGGTTGTACTTGTTGTTTATGAATTCTACTCACTGCTGACCCATTAATTTTCTTGGAATATATGGAAAAAAAATGTGTTCACTGTTAGTATTTTTTTACATGGAATCACTGCTTCTTGTTCAGCTTGATCCCAACTTATAAATTTTGGATCAGCCAAGCAAGGTATAGAGATTGAATTTCAGGTTTCACATTCACATCATCGTGTATTGGGCTTTGCTTTTTGCCCATTTTATATTAATGCAGATAAGTTTATGTATTTGAAAGGCTGAAGCATCACATTTTAGGTTGATGCTTATCTAAGCCGTGAGTTATTTATTTCTATTACTTATAACTGTGATTAATGCTATAAGAAGTAGAGGCTGACATTAAGTAGCTATTGAAGTTGGAGGGCATGTATTCTTAGAAGATTATAATCAAGAAATTATGTTGACTTCAGAAAGTCAAACGACACAAAGAATAGGCGTCAAAAGTGAAACGTTATGTCGGTTGTAGTATAGTCATGTCGGTTATTATGGTAGTTATTTAACCGTTATTATGTATGTATAAATAGGCCTACTATGTATCATTATCATTGTGTGGAAATATTATCATTGTGTGTGATACACAAAGTTCCTCCCACCCTCTGTTCTTCCCAAGGTTGCAAAAGTCGCTAGGCGCTAGGCGGGCGGTGAGGTCCAACCTAGGGACTAGTCGGGACTAGGCGGAATTAGGCGTTTTGGTATTTTTATACGTATTTTATATATATACACACAAATTTAGGTGTTTTTTTGAAAATATGTTAAGATATATACCCATAATACTTAGAAATACTTTAATATTTACACATAATACTAAAAAATACTTAGAAAATTAATAAAAAATAATAAAAAAAATCACCGCCTAGGCCCGCCCAATGGCCGCCTAATGGCCAAAACGCCTAGATTTCCGACTAGGGCCTAATTCCGATTTTTACCTCCGCCTAGCGCCTAGGCGGCCGCCTAGGCCGATTTTTGCAACATTGGTTCTTCCTTTGCGAGTCACTGCACATTCAGATTGTGCATACTCAAACAATCATATAATGTTCATCATTTAACCAAGTAGTACAGTATGCGAAACATGGCAAGAATTCGAACATGTATTATGTAATAGGAGGTTGCATAATGTCGGGTCAACATTGGTTCAGGATAAATTCGAACATGTATTCTGTAACAGGAGGTTGCATAATGTCGGGTCAACATTGGTTCAGGATAAATATGAAAATAAAGGAAAATGACGGCCCCAGTTAGAGTAGTGGAAACCCTCACTGTAGAGGGAAAGAGGTGTAGAGGAAGACCCAAATTGACTTGGGATGAGCGAATTAGGCATGATTTAGTAGAGATGCACCTCTCTGAGGACATGGTCGAGGATAGGGTTTGTGGAGGCACCAGATTAAGGTTAAGGATTATTAGGGAGGGTTTGGTTGTACCGTAGCGTGGTTCTAGGAGCCTAGACTTTTCCTTACGATGGAAGGAGGTCTGTAAATGTGACTTGTATTTGGGTGTTTATGGGTTTCGTTGTTTTTTTGATGGCATATATCCCTTTTTTACTACGTGACATTTTCAATGTTTCTCTAAACTCAGTAGCTCCTTATTAGTTATTAGTTTTTAGTGTCGTTTGCTTGTTGATTTGTGTTTCGTCGAGTCGGGGGTCTCTCTGGAAGCAACCTCTCTATCCGTAAGGATAGGGATAAGGTTTGCCTACATCTCACCCTCCCCAGACCATACTCTTAGCCTTGCTACTTGTGGGATTTACTGGTAAGGTGGTTGTTGTTTAATCTACATATCAGTAAATCACCTAGTCAAAATAATCTGGAAAATCATGGAATTTGAGAAATCAAATAGAGGTTAAAGTTTAACTTTTGTTGACTCTCAGTTGAGAGTTGACTTTCACATTTTATTGACTTACCCATCTTTTGACTTTTGAAATCCTTAGGCTTCACCCATTTGTTGACTATATGTTATAGTTGACTTTTCACCATCACATTTATAAACTTGTGTCTGTCATTCTTCTTATGTCCACGCCACGACCGATATCACTTCTTCTGACCCATATCCAAGCTTTCAAATTTTGACTGCCAATGACTTCTAAGTTCATCTGATCGTTGACCCATGAGACTTTTGAATGCTTTTGACTATACTATACACTTGGTGTTTTCCTCTCTTTGACCACATTCCCATTATTAACAATCCAATTTCCACACCAATTACAACTTCCATTTAGTATCCAAATATGATACTGGTTTACCTTTAAACATCACAAATCAGTTGTTACATTTAACCCATTCTTCAATAATACCTCCATCTATCATCATCATTATTGCTATTTAACCACATAAAGTTGCTCCATATATATTGCCATTATCATCTCAATCCAAGTATCTATCTATTCACAACTATTTTATAGCATAGTGAGATGATCATTACAACAATTAAGTACAACTACTAGAAGTAAATTGCATTCCACTTGATCCAACTGTTAACACTAAGTTCTCCATTTTCCCTTTGCACAAGTAGCACCACCTGTAGTTTTTTTTAGACAAACGAGGTCACTAAACATCAGCAACTCAAAAGGATTCATGTCAACATTAAAAGTGCACCAGATCATTCTTGAAATAAACATGTATCCCAAATCGATTAAAAGCAGCATAATCACGAATTCAGCAGGATCAACAAGTACATAGTTGGTTCATGCACCGGAATGTAGTGCTCAGAAAGAGTTTGTTGAATCTGCTGATGTTCCTTTTGAAGTTGATGGTTATGATTTCTGAAGCTGGCTTATTCAAAACCCATGGCCCACTTAGTTTCCTCAAGGTAAATATAATTTTAGTTTTGACAAGTCAAAATATCCTACTTTTAACTTCTGAAGCATTTAGAAATTGTTTGTATATATTTAAAGAATCGCCATAGCTAAAAAACAATGTTAAAAGTCCTGTGGAATTTAGAAAACAAAAAAAAAAGGTAAAAAGTGACAAAATATCACATGTATAGATTGTGAAGTACATATGTGGAAGTAAAAGTTGCCAGGAATTAGCACATGTAATAGGTTCACGATGACAGGAACAACCAAAGTGGTGGACAAGGGGATCACTTTTTGAAAGTACAGCTAAGCCCGAATCCTTTGTTTATTCTGTGTAATGTGATGTCAGCGACCAGCTAGATGGTGTGCCTAACTTCATGTAAATAAATCATCTATAGAAATTGTAATTTTGCAGCGTATGGGAAGGTATAGTGACATCATGGTCCATGGATGTCTAAAACTTTGTACCTGATTTTTGAATATTTAGACCACTAGAGTGCGGGTTGCCTTTCGATACAATTATTGGCCAAGGAGTATATCCTGGTTGTTCATACCAATGTGTATCTCGTTTCAAAAATAGGGTGACACAAATCACTTGAACTGTTTTATAATTCCTTTAACCATTCTAATCATCTTCGTTTGCATTCCAACGCCCAATAATAACCGTAACCCACTTGCTGATCTCATTGAAAAAAAATATATAATCCTAACTTAAGGTAAAAAAACAATACAAATTGACAGATTAAAACCATCAAATTCCCATGTGTATCATGTTGACTTCTACTTAACTTGATGTTGGCTATTGCAAGCGATTGACTTTTTTCTTCTTATAACTTTTGACTATCATTCTCCTTTGACTTCGTTCAAGTATTACTTGAATTAATCTGCTTCTAGTTGTTGACCCTTGAAAAAATTTGACATTGAACCTCTATATATTGTGTCTGACTGTTGACTCTAAGTTTTAGTTGACTTTTACATTCAATGGACTTTATCCAATTTTAGTTGACTTTTACATTCAGTTGACATTTTGACTATTACATCCATATCTAAGTATTCACATTTTGATTTCTGATCTTTGACCCCCGAAGACTTCTGGCTGCATTTGAGATACTGTATAGTTGACATTTTTCTTTCTTTGACCACATTCTCATTACTAACAAGTAACAACTCAATTCCCATACGAATTACAGCTTCCCTTTAGCCAAATATGATACGGGTTACATTCAAACATGACAAACTATCTATCTTTATCCCATTCTAAATCAGCAACATCATAGATTTAGCATCCCATATAAGCATGTATCCCAAATCCATTGAAATCAGCATAATCATGGGTTCACCTCAACAAGGATATTAGAAATATTAAAATTTTGAACTAATTTGTGTAATGTGGAGTGATCAGAGAAGAGTTTCAGCAGGCTTATTCATTGTACCATTTAGTTTCCTCAAGCTAGACCAAATTTTATTTTTGACCAATAAAAAGTCAACACATCCTACTTAACTTCCGAATCAGTAAAAATTATTTAAGCTTGGTTAAAAGACTGCCATAGCTAAACTAAAATGTTAAAAAAATTAGAGGGTTTTTTTTAGATATTGTTTAAAAGTACAAAAAGATCATGAGAATTATGTACAAAAAGATCAAAGTTGACATTGATTAGCGCATATAACAGGTGTTGGTTCATGCCTTGGTTTACACACACTATGGGGCGGATTTTTTTGTGTTATAAAACTCTCAAAATATTGCTTACGAAGGAAATAAAAACTGGACTTGAGACAAGCCTCCGCAACTATGCTATTTATTGAAAACAATCAAAAGCCATATGCCAAATATACTAAGTCCACCACGTACTTGTTTTAATCGGCTTCAAATTTGCTGGTTCAACCTTTCAAACATGCACCCCTAAACTCCATGTTCAGCTCCTACTTTTCCAGTAAACCAAGACCATTTATTCATTAACCCGTTGGCTGATTAAAGTCCATGTAGACCCAATCTGCTGCTGACCCGAATCCATAGACTCAACCTCTATCCGACTACCCGAGTTTGACCCTGCCCATCAAGATCAATCTGACAACAGGTTCATGATGCTAGGCACATGGTTCCCATGGATCAACCAATGAGGTGAACAAGGAGATTACTTTCTCAAAGTCCAATGGAGTCAGCTGAGTGAACAACAAGAGCATCACTAGTAATAAATTACCACGTAAACAATCATGTGGTTCTCTTTCATTAGTTAGTACATTAGCTTTAACAAATTCTAAAAAAAACAATATTTACTTTTGAAATAATAAACAGAATAAGTGAGTGAATGAGATATCAAGCAAGTGTGAAGTGACTCACTCACTTGAACATAGACAGTAAGTGGTGCTGGTCGCAGTTTGCCGATTCCTAAACTCACACACTCGTACAGGCTAGAAGTTAAATCATAATTGCATGATATATATTAGCAATTAACAAACATATGTTCTTTTCATTGCAACCTTACATAACAAAATTCATGGAGATTTTTTTCAAGGAAGATAGATATTCTAGTTATAAGCAAAAGGGTTAACTAAATCACTAACCGAAATTCGGTTCCTAAAACATGGGGCAATCGAAGAGCATACCCATAATGAAGTGTTGTACCTTATGAAACCAAATCATCATGAAATTCGAGGCTTTACATTTCATTATAAACCTTAAGATTTGGTTGATCAAGCAGAAGTAGTGTTTCCATGTAGGAATGCACATAAAATGAAAACTCGTCTCCGCCAATCCCAAGATTACTGATGTGTTTAGAGCTGGGCTCGTAACTAAACAGTTGTCCGCAATCATCTTCCATAATTTCAATTATAGCTTCGCCTGTCATCCTAAATCCTCTAGTCTTAACTATTTTATCAAGTGATGTGTTAACACTTATACTGAATAGCTTTGTAAATGCTTTCGGATCACCATCCTCCATCAACCATACACCACATGCCGTATTGTTAGCCTCTGCACCGTGATCAAGCACAACAAGAGACCCCCTTAGCTTAGACATGGACAACTTACATTCAAATATGTCTGCTAAACTATTCGGGAGGTTTACTTGTGTAAATTCTTCACTTGTCATATCTAATGAAATAATAAGATTACAAGACCTAGATCCACCATCCATAGTAAATCTTATCAGTAGCCAGCCAGTAAAGAAATCCATCTACAAATTGTTGTGATTCGGAAATTCGAATTGAATCACGAGGGAGATTGTTACAACTTCTCCAAGCCCCAGTGCTCAATGTAAAAATCTGAACTTCCCAACCATTATTATGTGTAATTTTGACAATCTTAGGGTCATTAGTCTGACGACAGACCCCAAAACCTATATCAGACCCGCAATGCCAATATGGCACAACAACAGCCACAGCTTTTCTAATAGAAAGGTTCCAAAGAACAACGGTCTCCGTTTCATAGGTAGCGTCATCACAGTCTACTTCATACTCACCGAACAAACACAACAAGCCGTGAGAGCTTCCGATTATTCTAGGATTTTGAAGCAGCAGAGGAATGGTGAGGGAAACTTTGTTTTGAGGGAAGGTATGATCATCAGCAATTGAAACATATTGTCGCTCAAAATCAACTGGATCTTCATAACTTACAAGTAGCTGCGTGGGTTGGGCGCTATAATGGTTAATAAATTCAGCACTATCGATGAGAGACTTCCATGTTTTGGAGAGTGTTCGGCACTGAATCAAGGATTTGACAGGAAGCCGTTTCATGATGTTCAGTTGGAGTTCAAGTGGTAAGTTGTCTGACATTGTGATTTTAGTAATGAATTTCTAGGGTTTACTTACCAGAGATGAAAGACAAGATTTGGGATGAATTCTTAACAGGTTGGTGGAGCGAGTTAATTTTTTTTTTCAGGGTGTTGTACGATCTTGTGGTTTGATACTTGCTTGGCCTAGTTGTAAATAGTTTTCTTTACAAAATCTATATCTATATATATATATATAGATATAGATTTCTTTACAAAATCTATATCTATCTATATATATATATATAACAAAGCCCTTTTGCTGACGTGGCGTTCAATGGTGGCCTCAACCCCACCTTGAATGTGCCACGTGGCATAATGAGGTGAAAATTTTAAGTTTTTTTAATTTTTTCGTTTTTATAATATTATCCCATCTCCCCTCAAACCCTAATATCCCTAATTCAATCATATAAAAACCTCATATTCTCTCTCTTTATTCCAAAACCCTAAAAACCATATCCCCCTCTTCTCCCCAGCTCTCCCTCTCAATCTCTCTCTTAATCGTATCCCATAAAGATCATCGCTGCTCACAATATTAAGCAACACACTCCTAAACTCATAAACCAGCACAACCGTCGTAACACAAAACCCTTTGAAACCATCCTTCTCCTTTCTTCTTTATTCTCATAAACAAAAAAATTAGGGCAGTTTCCCGCCTTTGCGATTGTATCGGCTAAGCAATGACGGGGAACGGCGGCGTAACTGATCAGAGACGGTGGGTAAGAGAAGGTGATAAGTGACGGTGAATGAGAGGATGGAGATGGATACGTACAGGAAGAATGTACGTATCTTTAGGCCCATTGTCACTGCAACAAGACGAAGAAGATAAAGAAGAAACCGTTTATATATATATGTATATCAGTATCAGTATATAAGACAAACGAACACCCAGTACGTTATTATTGTTTCTGTTTTTGCTGATTGTTTAGTTATGTATCAGATTCTGCATTTGATTACAATTGAATATAATATTGATTATTGAACATGTTAGTGGACATAATATTGAATATGAACGCATGAGTTTTTAGTTCTTAATGCATTGGTATGTGTATTGGATAGGTGTTTTTGCAATTATTAGCTAGGATATGAATAGGAGTTATAGGCTTTAATTTTTACTTATATTGATGGAATGTATTTTTATTGAGACTGCTCATTTGTTGTTAATCAATGTTGGTTATGGATTTTATGGTTGTTAAGATTGATGATATTTATAAGTAAAGCTAAGATTGATAGACATGACTGACGGTTCTGAACATTAAAATAAAGTATGTGTCTATGAGATATAGCTAAAGCATAAAATTAGGTATTTAGGAATCATACACCTCATAATTAGGAATCATACACCGTGACCCACATCACATACCACTGGGAGACTGCCACATAACCTCATAATTAGGAATCATACACCGTGACCCACATCACATACCACTGGGAGACTGCCACATACCTCAGAATATGATGTCACATCCCTAGAATGTTATGTCACAGGGTGTATAAAACCCAAACCCTAAAATTATTAAGTAATCAACTGTTTGTTTGTTAGTACTTACTTTTAAGTTTGAGAGTGAGTTTATTGCATCTTAATTCGAAACATTTTCTTCTCTTTTAGTCTCTTTTAGCCATATTTGAACTAGACTAGGCTAATAAGCTATTAGTCGTTTTCAGGTTCTGTCTTCTGTGTCGTATATGCAATTTCCTTACCAGTGGTTGCGAGACTTGGTACATAGATGTGATAAGTTTTTGAATGGTTACAACTTCCAACTTAAGTGATTGTTTAGTTAATTAGGTTAGAAATAATAGGAGTCATTAGAATGTGAGAGATTAGAGAGATGCGATGAGTTTTTGAATAGTTGCAGCTTGCTTAAGTGATTGTTTAGCTGATTACTGATTAAGTTTTAGGTTAGGGAATATGAGTTATTACTGATTAGAATACTATGGACATGCAGTGATTGGGAGATTATGTGGTTAGTTAACTAGAGCCATTTGCAATAGGTTTATCACATGATATTAGATTTTTCAACCCCGGGACCCTCCCGGGGTAATAAGCTAGTGTATAAAATAAAAGGGGAGAGATAACGTATAAAGCTTCTTAACGTAAGAAGCGTAAAAAGCTCAGCCATTAGATTAACAAGATTTCTGGATACAAATTAAAAACCCTAATCATACTTTGGTTTAACTAACCAAGGGTAAAATAGGAAAAAACCTTCTAACCGTCTAATTTTTTTTTTCAAATCGTAACAACAGAACTAATTTGAACCCTGATTTTTCATCGTTTTCAAATCAATTCATGTTCAGAATGATTACATAACTAAAAAAAACGATTACAAAAAAAAAATTTAAATAATCATATGAACAATTATGAATCGTAATAGTTTGTCGAATACTTTCGATTTTGTTTCAATAAAGATGATTAAACATAAAAAATAGGTTAAAAAAAGTTGCAGAGGAAGAAGATGAAGTTGGTGAAAAACAGAGCACTTTTAGATATCAGATGCACTCCTCAAGATTTTTAGACGCACTCATCAAAATTTCAGACGCACTCATTTGAAAATTTGGACGCACTCATCAAAACCCAACACTTGTTTTAAACGTACCTTTATAACCTCGAAGTAATTAAGTAATGGACGCACTCATTTGATTTAATGTTGGAAGTAATATTATCCATCAAACGCACTCATCTGACAAACTTCACACACTTTTCAAGAGTGGTTCTTAAGCTTGAATCTCTTTCAAGAGTCGTGTTTGCCCTTAAAGTTCGACGTCTGCTCTCCATGATGGCTTACAATACTTTTATTCTTCTTTTTACTCTTGACAAAATATAGAGATCACCGAAAGAGGTCTACCAAATCACACATAAAACTTTTCTTTTCACTTTGGCAAAAGCGACATCCACTATATTTCTATGAGGGTGCTTTCTCTTCCATATTGTGTTCATGAATGAAGCCCTTTAAGTCTCTTGCTTAGACTTATGGTTTCTTACTAAAGAAGCCTTCTGGTTCATTCGAGTTCGATGTACCTTTTGTCATTTCCTCCTCGTTGTATCTCCCCCGTTCCTTTTGGTTAGATCTAGATAGGTTTATTTCAATGATGTGGTGGTGGTGGTGGTGGTCAGATCTAGATAGGTTTGTTTCAAAATGAGGATGGGTTAGGTTTAGAACAGGGAAGATAAGTTTAATTGTGGTTTAACTATGGTTAGGTTAAATTGATAGGTGTCAATCTCTGGTAGCTTCTTACGCTTCTTATTTTAAGGGACTTTATATCATATATTTTCTCAAAATAAAATACCAAGGTAATATATAACATTTGTGTTACATTAATACATAGGATATCTATATGATTTTATAATATCAGTTTTATATGATGACAATATTTACTAAGCAAAAAAATTCCCACTTAACTCTCTCTCTCTCTCTAATGGCGAAAAATAAAGGAGAGCCGAAGGGTCGCGTCCCTGCCAGGCCAAACGAAGTGGAGCTGAACGAACTTAGAAGACGGAAGGCTGAGGAACAGGCTAAGATCAAGAGTCATCATTCCAAGGAAGGGTCAAGATGGGTGCCGGTGCTAAGCAAGAAAGAGAAGCAGATGGAAAAGAGGTTTCAACAAAGAGAAGAACGAAGAAGGTTGTCTACGACTTTCTTCGTGTCCAATATCCTTGATGGTTGTACGGGTGAGATGTTGTGGAAGGCTTTTAGTCATGTGTCGATGTTAGATGATGTTTTCATACCGAGGAAGAAGGATGGGGCAGACAACCGTTCGGGTTCATTAGGTTTTTCGGAGTCAAGGATGTTGATGAATGGCTTTTGAAGCTTCAAGGGGTGGCCATTGACGGGGCTATTCTCTCAGTCAGTATTGCCAAGTTCAGTCGTGATGGGAACAGGTTTGCAAATCAGACTTCAAAGAAAGCTAATTCCGTGTTTGATAGGCTTGATGCCCCAATGTGTAATCCGGTGGGCGAAGGGGGTTCTCAAGTTAGGTTGAAGCAAATACCGGGTGGGTTTAAGGAGGTGCTCTCTGGATGGACCAATCCTGTTGATAACTGTTCCACTATTAACCTCCCACCGGTGGTTGCCATTGCGAAAAAGGCGTGGGAGTTTTACTCTCTGATCGGCGAAGTAAAGGATTTGGTCATACTTGATAATCTGGTGGGATCCTATCCATGGTTTGGCATCTCTGTTTTGAACTAAGGTATATTGGGGGACTCAAAGTGCTGTTAAAGTTTCAATCTATTGAGGCGGCGGAGATTTTCTGAACTCTAATTATGAGTTCTGGTCGGAGTACTTCTCAAGACTGTACATATGGGATGGTGGCGCTCCGAAATTCGATAGAGTCGTATGGATAAGAATCTCAGGTGTCCCCCTGTGCTTATAGGATAGACATGTTTCAATCGTATCGATGAACGCTATGGTAGGATCATCTCTCACTCGAATGCTTCCATGATCGGTTGTTTAGACTAAACTGGAAAGGGTCCCGGTTCTCGGTTAGGATCCAAGAAGTTGATACAGATTGGACTCCGGCCTTCGTGGGGGAGGACTTGCCGGAATTTACTCCTCCGTTAGTCCTAAGATAAAATCTAAAAATTGTTAGAGATGGATGTGAAGGTGAAAAGTCGTCGGAAGCTGAAGAGCGTTTGGGGTCAGATGGTTGCATGGGGAACAGTAGCGTGTCTATTTCCCCTCCCAATACGAGATGCATGCGACTGACAATATTGTGAATAATAAGGGCCCACCTACTAGCAATTCTTTTAATTCCAACTAGGTTTTTATCCAGTCGCGCGTTGCGGCGGCGTCAATATGATTTAGAAAATAATTAAGTAATGACAAAGCGTTGTGACATTTCAAATTCCAAATCAAACGTAAATCAATTGTCATTGTGTTCATGATATTAGTTTATCATACATAAACTTTCCACCTAAATTATTGCGTATACTAGTGAAATTTCTATGGTAAGCATCCCTAATAATTGTGTCATTTTTAAGTTTGTAGGCATAAAATTTAACCCGAGTAAAACATTGGAATAGAAATAATTTAGTCAATTTACTATACAAACTTAATTGTATTAATTACCAATCTCTCTTAATTGTCTTTTAATACTTAAAGAAATATATTGAATTTTCTATATCTCTACACCCAATTGTAAAAAATGCAAGCAAAAAAAAGGCAAAAAGAGGATGGTTGCAAAAATTGAACCCAAGTATTCACCGTATAAACCAACCAACACAACCACCACACCACTAATAAACTTGTTGAAAGCATTTGAAAATGTAAGTATTTAACATAACAAAAAGAATAAAATAATAATAAAATCACTATTCAAATACACTTTATTATTAATATATTATAATGTAAACCTCACCGAGCCCAATAATGACCAATTGGCCAATCGCTAGATAATCATGAAGCTTTTTCTTTTATCACGGTTAGGCCAAAAGAGAAACTTAGGAGGAGAGTTAATCTGGCACAAGTTAACCCTCTGCCTGACTTGAATGATGAGGCTGATTCTGATCCATTTGACCTTGAGGACATTATTCTCCAGTCCTCTTTGACTAAGGGAAGAAAAAAAAGGCATGGTGGAGAAGGAGTGAGTTGCCATACGGAGTCGGATCTGGTGGAGAGGCTGTTATTGAAGCTTGTGTAGGCTTGGAAGTGGAAGCCGAGAAAATGATGTTTGAGAATGAAGTCGCGGAGACAATTGATTATGGAGAATGTTTGGGTATTAACATGGGTGCCTTTAATAGTCAGGTGAAGAAGCTCGTTCGAGGGAAAATGGAGTTGAACCGGTCGTCATGAATTTTATCACTTTAAATGTTAACGGGTTTCCAGTCTAGGCAAACTGGCTTGGGTTAAAGGTGTAAAGGCCTATTCTAATTGTTCTGTCTTAGCCATCCAAGAGACGCATCAGGTTTGTCTTCAAGATGCTTTTCTGGAGAGGTTTTGGGTAGAAATAGATTTGAGGCGGCCTCGGTGGATGTTGTGGGTCGTTCGTCTCTATGTGGGACCCGGATACTTTTTCTGCTGTCTCTGTTGTTCGCAATAAGCATTTTATTTGTGTGTCCGGATTCATTAGTGGAACTGCAGAGATGGTGAATGTTATGAACGTGTATAGCCCCAACGACCAAACGAAAAGAGGTGATCTTTGGGATCTTATTGTTAGTACCAGGACTAAAATGATGGGGCTATGGGTTGTTCTTGGCGATTTCAATGATGTCCGGTCTTTAATGGAGGGGGTAAAATCGAGATTCAATCCCTCTTCGGCAACGGTCTTTAATGGGTTTATTGCCAATGCGGGTCTGTTCGAATACAATATGACAGGTGGGAATTTCACGTATATATCGGATAACCATGAGGTCAAGATGAGCAAACTTGACCGTATCTTGGTTTGTGACAATTTTATGAAAAAATGGCCCTTAGCGACGCTTGCGGTTTTAAAAAAGGGTCTTTCTGACCACTGTCCGGTTCGCCTTTCTTGTGTGGCGGTGGACTTTGGGCCAACCCCGTTTAGACTCTATAGTAGCTGGATTGGGCTGAATGAGATGAACCGTATTGTAAATGAGGTCTGTTGTCTTCCGGGCCAGAGGGGATTTGAATGATGTGATTCTTTTGAATTTATTAAGAGATTTTAAGAAACGCATTAAAACATGGAGGAAAGCTGCCAAAGTCTCGGAGGAGGTGGTGGCTAAAGCGCTGAGAGATGTGGCCGAAAAGATGGAAAAGAAGGCTGAGTTCGCTCAACTATCGGATGACAAGAAAAAATTGCGTGCTAACACTAGATTGCAGCTAAAGAATATCAAGCTGGAACGGGCCAAAGACCTTCATCAAAAGGCGCGTGTCAATTGGTTGAAATACGGTGACGAGAACACTAAGTTTTTCCATCGGGTCATAAACTTTAATATAGCTAAAAATAGGATTAACAGCCTGAACTTAAAAGGAAGATTATGGTGTGGTTTAGAAAACTCTTTGCCGAACCTATGAGGAGCAGACCCTCTTTTTCTGACTACGGGTTGAATAAGCTTAATGATTCTCAGGCTCAGGAGCTCAGTCGACCGTGTAGTGAATCGGAGGTTTGGAAGGTGGTTAAGGAATTCGATGGTGCCAAAGCCTGGTCCCGACGGATTTACGTTGAAATTTTTTAGATATTATTGGGAGCCTTTGAAGCCTTTTGTGTGAAAGCTTTGGATGATTTTCACAATTCTGGGGTTATAAACGAGGGTGTAACTCCTCATTTATTGCTTTGATTCCTAAAACAGCCGATCCACAATTCATTTCTTCTTTTAGACCCATTTCGCTGATTGGATCGTTCTAACAAAATCTTGGCCAAGATTCTAGCAAACCGTTTAAAGGCGGTGGTTGATTGTTTGGTCTCCTCATCCCAAGCCGTCTTTGTCGGTGGCCGAAACATATCGGATAACCCCTTAATTGTCAGTGAATCCATCACTTGGGCTAAGAAGAATAAGGTTAAACTTTTAATTTATAAGGTCGACTTTGAGAAGGCCTACGACTCCTTGAACTGGAAGTTTTTATTCAAGATGTTGGAACTCATGAACTTTCCGAATCAGTGGATTTCATGGATAAAGGGTTGTCTCGTTTCTGTAAAGGGGTCGGTGCTCGTCAATGGGACTCCCACGGATGAGTTTCGGTTCAAACGCGGGTTGCGCCAAGGGATCCGCTCTCTCCTTTTCTATTCATCATAGCCATGGAAGTCCTGGACATGTTTATGAAGAAAGCTTTACACTTGGGTCTGTTCCATGGGGTCAGATTCACGGCTGATGGCCCTATCATTTAGAACATTTGTTTACGCCGATGACGTGATTTTTCTAGGCGAATGGTCTAATCAAAATGCGAGAAGTCTAACCCGGTTTCTTCGGTGTTTTTAACTTGTTACTGGGCTCAAGGTGAATCATGCTAAATGCAAGGTATATGGTGTTGGTGTTGATGACGAGGAGGTCGTTCGGGTGGTTTGGATTATGAATTGCGAAGCGGGTTCGTTTCCTTTCACCTATCTTGCTATTCCTATTGGCGCCAACATGAAACGCGTTAAATTTTGGGGCCCGATTATTGACAAATTCAAGAAAAAGCTTTCGAATTGGAAGGCGAGGTACCTTTCCTTTGCGGGTAGGGTGACGCTCGCTAAGGCGGTTCTTGGTAGCCTGCCGTCTTATTACTTATCCATCTTCCCTGTCCCTAAGGAGTGTTAAATGTTCTGGAGAAAATAAGGCGCGATTTTATTTGGGAGCGACGGTTTCAACGAGGAAAATTCGGTGGGTTCGGTGGTCTAAGATGGTCAAACCAAAGAAGCTTGGTGGTCTCGGGATTGGCGGAATCGAAGACTTTAACTTGGCAATGTTGTCTAAAATGGGTGGTGGCGCTTTAAGGATGATCCCGAGCAGCTTTGGACTAAGGTGATTTACACGATTCATAAATCTAACTCCAATTGTAAAATTATCCCAGTGAAGAGATCGGTCCCTGGAATTTGGAACGATATTAGTAAAGTTGATGATTCGCTTGCGAGAATTGGTATTGATATTCTCGACAAGCTTAAGGTGGATATTCGTGATGGTGGCAAGACTCACTTCTGCATGATAAATGGACCAGTTCTACGCCTTTTAAAGACAGGTTCCCTTTGTTATTCAGGCTGGTTAAAGTCAAAGACGCCTGGGTAAAAGATAATTACGTGCTGGACTCGTTGGGTCTGAGGTGGAGATGGGACTGGACTCGTCAACTCTCTTCTGCAGCCTTATGGCGCTTCTGCAACAGGTCAACATTAGTGAGGGGGCTGATGTATGGGCTTCGACATGATGATGATGTGAGATTTTTGACCAAGTTGTTAGGTTCGATGTTATTGCTGCTGGGCTAGGGGAGGATATTCAACTGGCCTTCAAATGGAACAACTGGGCTCCTTTGAAGGTTAATTATTTTCTGTGCGTGCGGCTGTGGTCGGGTTCCTTCGAAAGAGGGATACAACATCGCGGGATCACCCGTTTCTAGCTTAGTTTGTGATAGATGTGGATGTCATACTAAATCGGCTGATCATTTATTCGTCGGCTGCCTTTTCGCCAAAAACATCTGATGGAATATTCAGGTTTGGTTGCGCATCCCCTGGTCCGATAACTTTCTCTCCGTTTCGGATGTGCTTCGAGTCACTTCGGATTGCCCGGGTAGTTTGAAATGGAAGAAGATTGTGCATACGGTAGTCATGGCTACGTTTTGGAGGATCTGGCTGGCGCAGAACTCAAAGGTTTTTGAAGCTAAATTCGTTTCCGTGAGGACGTCGGTGGAGCTTATAAAGGAGGATGCCTTTGCGTGGATCTCCAATAGATACAAGGCGGCCAAAATTGATTGGGAGAAATGGAACTCCTTTGATGTTTTAGATCTCTTGTAATCAGTTTTTTTTGGGTGTTTTGGGAGTCCTGTTTGTACGTGTTTTTTCCAGCTCCTTGCTGGGCCTTTATATTATATATATATATATATATATAAAGTTTTTGGCCGTTCAAAAAAAATTTTTATATGATGACATTAGTCAAAGGGGCGGGATGCTTCATTGAAAACATTCTCAACTTCACTGATTTACACCAATTCTACACTGCCACATCACTTTACTTATTCACTTCACTGAAATCGTTTTTTGGAGGCAGCACTCCACTGATTCTTTACCTAATAATCAATTATTATTACTCAAGTGCGGAAAAAAAATATAATTTCACGATTATGTGTTTTTATGAAATGAATTCCTTATTCTTGTCTTCTTTTGAAAATGGGAAATCACAAACCTGACACATCCATTTACCTTCTATTTCTTCATCAACACTCTTGTCTAATAATCACTTCATTTTCCTTTATTTCTTACCGGAAAATGACAGACAACATCAAAAAATTAACATAAACAAGTTATAGAGCTAACTCGAACATACGTTGGTAGCCCACATCTCCTCTTTTCAGTCCAAACTCCAAACAATTTTAACAGCCCAAGCATCTGAGCGGTGACTAGGTCCAGCCGGTGGTGATGGTTACATATGGTGGTGGTGATGGTTATAGATGGTGTTGATGATGATAGTTTGGGAAAAGGTGGAATGGAATAATATTATAAAGGGAAAAGGTGGAATGGAATAATATTATAAAGGGAAAAGGTGGAATGGAATAATATTATAAAGGTCCACAGAGACTATTCACTCCCGTTAGATAGAACCCGAATTTGGTTCACGGGACCACTACCAGCATGGGTGGCGGTGGTGTTACCGTTCTGGTAGCAGGATACCCGTGATCAAATCGGTAGGGCACCCCGCCCCCTCATGGGTTGATAAATATACTTTTGCTTAAGGTCATCCGCAGTTGGGGTGATAGGGCTCCATGGGGGCGCGATGGCCACCAATAGCGTCGGGAACACCGCTCCTGCCGGCGTTATGGGGGCGCAATGGTTTAGGGCTTGATGGTTATCGTGAGGGTGAGGGTGAAGTTTGTGAGGATTGTGACCGTTATCAGACCGTTTCCAACAGTCATATTCATTAAAAATTTATATATATCTCAAACCAATTATCTTCTACACATACCAAAAAACTTAAACTAACTACATATATTTATCTTTTACACTATAAAAAACCTGTCCTTTTAAACATCTCGTAAAAACGGCAGCGTAGAATGTAAATCAGGAGATCGCATTAGTGACGGCGTGGATCAATGTCCAAAAACGTACATCATCATCCTTCCCTTAGGATGTCTTGGTTTTGGCGCAATGTGTTGGTGGAATTCAATCGACTAAGCGGTACAAATGACCGCAACATGGATCAACTCATTAGTAAGTGACGGGATCTCTTCGGCAAGTGTACCTGATGGAACGTCCTCTTTAAAGCCACGATTACGGAGCACCCTGGTATTACCGAGGATATGGCAATCCAACTCACACAAGTCAACTATGTGGCTACACACGACACCAACTTCACCCACGCGACATGGTAATTGTAGCGTTAAGATAAAATAATGTAATTTGATATTAATGTTTAATGTTTTTTGAACAAACATAATCAAGAACATTACATAAGCTTAAATATTATACAAACATGATTAAAAACATTACACAAACTTAAATTAAAACATTACATAAATCTAAATTAAAACATTACTTAATCATAAACCTAATTAAAACATTAATTAAACCTAAATTACTTAAACACACCAACTAATACATGCGATCCCAATCCTCTAGAGTGTACTCTGGAGATAACACGTCATGATCGCTATCACGACCGTCTAACCTAGCGTCTGAGCGGATCCATCTGAAGTCAGTACTAGAAGACGATACCGTTTATCATCCATGGTGACGTACTCCTTACCCGGGTCAGTTTCATACCCTTCAGCCCAGCTAGGTACGACTTATGTTGGACGGATGTTTGAAACGGAAGGGTTTGGGGTGAAGTTTGTTTGCGTCTCCCAACTTGTAGTTGATTGAATTGCAGTACAGCCATAGTGTAGTCATAGGCCCAGTGAAATTCCTTGTCTGTAAGAGGAGGATTTGGATCGACACTTGATTGAGTGTGGGTGATGGTTGGTAAAGAGGGAGTGATTATTAGTTTTGGAGGAGTTTAGAGTAGACAACGAGGAGTGTACACTGTTTGAAAAGAAGTGTACACTGGTTGAGGAGGATGAGGAGGAGACGACACCAATTGTGATGTCGGTTGGCACGTCAGCGAAGAGAATGTCGCCTGAGGTTGGAAGGTCCAGCTGCTTCGGTAGGATAACCACAACCCATATCTTCGAATTTTTGTGTTTAGATTGAATTGCGAGTGATAATTGATTTTTGTCTTATATTTATAGGGTTAGAAAACTAGTCGTTTGAAAAGTAGCAGTTGGAAAAGTTGATTAGACCATTTTGCCTAAATTTCTCATTATAACAACTTCACAATATTCCCAAGACTACTAGATGTGTGTGAGTTCAACCTAGAGGTTTAACCCCAATTTCATAAGTTAACATATTCATATGAAGTTATGAACATAATCAAACACACATATTAAATGTGATTTGTAACCAAATTAGACATGTTTAAGGCTCCCCAAGGCTAGGGCAACCTATTTTAACCATCAATTCCACATTTTTATAAAACCCTAGAACCATCATCCTCAATATACCATGGATTTGGATGATTTATAGCCGCGCTTACGGCTGTGCGCATATAATGTATATATGTGGCCCTCAGGGGCAAAAGTAAAGTTGCACTAATTTTAATGTTATTTTACTAATTTAGTGAAAATAACGTTAAAAACGACGGACGGTTAATCATGCATCATGTGGTGGCGTTAATAGCCAAAAGATAGGGGGCACATGATGCACCAATCGGGCTTGTCCCGATTGTTAAGTGTTATGTGTCTTATGTCCAAGGCTTGATACAAAACCACTATCGAGCCGGGGTCTCACTGGAAGCACCTCTCTATCCCACGGGGTAGAGGTAAGGCTGTCTACATCTTACCCTCCTCAGACCCTACCTTAGCTTTGCTATTGGTGGGATAAACTGAGTATGATGATGATGATGATGATGATTTGGGCTGAATTGTGGAGGTTCATGTGTGTGTGTTTTTTATGGTGTGAAGAACGATTTGAGTGTGTGTATCACACATTTTCACTCTTAACCCCCATTTTATTCCAACTTTGCCTAGTTGTCAAGTTCAGCCCCCTCCGGTTTTAGTACAAGTATGTAATCTTTACTAATTAAGTTAGTTCTCACAATATTCCCACGTGTGTTTGCAATTTACGGGACTTGTCAATGTCTCATTTTATTATCCGCAAAACATTCTTTTTTGATAATGGGCTCAATATTGTATATACTGATCCCACATATTAGCGTAATTAAACGAAACGGTTTTTAGGGGTGTTACATAATATAAATGTAAAACATACCAAAACCCAACACACTCTGTTCGTGGATCCAAGTCTGAACATATCCTAACACCTCCATTTCCATTATTTATCATGTTTTTAATCAATCCTCGATGTTTATTGACAATATGTTAAATAATCAAATAACATATTTGATTATTAAATTAAACTAGGTGTATTCATCCCCGCGCTTGCGCGTTTGGTAAACCAAACCCAATGTGGTGTTTTAGCTCTTTTAAAAAAGTTGATTAGCTACCCTTTCCCTTATAGTGCGAAAATTGAATACAGTAGAACCCTCTTGTTAGGATTCAAACGTGAGCCACCACGTACGTGCCTGTCTTAAAGCAAGTACTTTCACTTTCAATAACATACCTTGGTGTGATTTCTTGAATCAAATGTGTACACTGTGATGGTATGGGCCTGGTGAAATCAACAAACGCCTGAGTCCTGACATAGTATATCTTTCTAAGATTAATACCAATTGGACTTAGCGATTTAGGATTCTCTCTATTCTAGTTCTCTCTCGAATGCCCCTTTCTTTCTCTTTATGTTTACCGCTCTAGTATGCGAGAATGGATCATTCAAGCTTTTCATGAAGCTTTTGACACAGTGATTCCACTTCTTTTTCTTTTAAAAATACACATACATGTCATCCTCAAAAGATTTGGTGCTACTGGCATATCTGATGCCAATTTGATTGCTTTTGGACACTAATTTTCCATCCCTAAATCCATATTTCCTTGCTGCATATTCAGAATTTTACAAATAAACAGTTAGTAAAATTGTTAATGCTCCAACCATAATCAAGACAATCCAAACACCCCCCTTATACAAAAAAAATATAAATATATTCAAAACACATCTGTATACAAAATCCATCTCAACCTGTAAGTTGTAGGCCGATTATTGTTACATATTACACTTACCAGATTATATATCACTTGCAACTAATCCAAAAGTAATTACTCTTCTCTGTACTAATTGCAATTTTCAAACCTAGCTAGAATGACAATCACATCAACAACTCTCTATAACACATCATTATCTTCAATAATAACCAAACTAATTCATCATACACCCAAAATTAGACATACAATTAAGCAAAATTCCCAAACAAAAGCGGAACAAAATCTTTACGCTAAAATTAGACATAAAAGTTAGGTAAAAATTCCAAAAAAAAAAAAATTCTGAACAAAACCTTTCCGAAACCATATCCATGGATGAAGCGAAAGACACGTATACAATTGAAGAACAACGCTTCCTTTAAGTGGACGTTACGCGAGATAGTGACAAGCACCTGAGATGATTCCCCTCAGAGAACGCCAAGATCGTACGTCGACGGAACTGGGTGAGGCAGGGTTAGTTTACTGGAACAACGAAGAAGAATTGAAGACAGCGATGATTTGTGTGTGTGTCTATGCATATGAATCTGGTTATAGCAATGCTTTGTGTGGTGTGTCTATTCAAATCACTTGGTTTATCACTTGCTCTATTAAATAATATTTAAGATTAGCTTTTGGATGAGTGATTGAAGCACAGGTACATAATCAGTGGTTCAGGTGATTAAATGCCATTTGACAAATGGATTAATATTAACAAAAAAAGACCTAAAATGTTGAAGCCTACATGACTTGAACCTAGGTACCACACTAAACACAACATCAATTCCACCATCTATGCCAAACCATTTTTTCTTTAACATAATTGAAACCATAAGTATTTAAGATAACAAAAAGAATAAAAAAATAATAAAAATACTGTTCAAATGCTAAGCTTATTAATAGTATATAATGGTTACCATCCATTTTCCCATTTTATTATTTCGTAATTGAACAATGGTTGGCCCTATAGGTCGTAGATCCACAAACCCATCACACTCTATTTCGTGGATCTCGTATCATCGTTGCAATTGTTATAGGAGTATTAATTGGATGCGTTTTATCTGTTTATATACCAAAACAAATTACAAGAATACTAAAAAACACTTGCTTTCGAAAGCAAGAATACTCAAAAGATTTTAGTTATTCTTGTAATTTTATTTTTATATTATATTATGATGATCGGCTTTGCATTTGTTCACTGTTTTCATTGTAACCGTCTATTTTTTATCTACATTATGAGTCATTCGCAAACAAGTATTAACAGGTACTTGTTTTGTGTATACCTATTAAAAAAATTAACAGGTTCGTGTATAAAAAAATAGACACGAAAAATCGTGTCGTGTACAAGTAGTAAGGTTTCGTGTGTCCGTGTCTTGACATTTCGTATCTTAACAGTTCAGGTATACACGATTTGCCAGCCGTAGGGCTCGGCTTGACGCGTTTCGTTTCATTTCGAGTTTTAAATGAGCGAGTCTAAACCTACCCCTGGTTGGGAGGGTTCGGGAGATATGGATTCACCAATGATTCAGATTTCAGCATTCCATTTTCTAAACCCTAGTTCTGAAATTCCATTAGCTAAGCCATGATTTTTCTCAACCTGTCAACCATTCGACTGTAAGTTTTCAACCATCACATTCCGACGATAAGCTGTACTCTGCCAGAGAATCGAACTATTATCTCTTTTTTTATAAACCTTAGAAATTCATACTCTGTTGTTAACTGGTCAATGGTTTTGCCACTCCAAACTTTCCTTCCGCTCCACCCCTTCTTTATAAACCCTAGAAGCTTATACTAAAAAATATAAAATGTCATTCAACATACCATTCGACACCCAAGTTGAAATCATCAAACGCCTTCCTGTCAAGTCGCTGCTTTCAATTCCGATCTGTCTGCAAAACATGGAAGTCTCTTATCGATAGCTCTCGATTTGTTAAACATTATAGCAGCCAAAAGCAACATCTACTTGTAAGGTATGAAGAATTATTGATGGTAAACATGAATATGTTTTCGGTTTGTTGATGATGAATACCTTTCCTCATCACAAAGCTTCTCTCACTGTTCCTATGTCAATTAAGAGGCTTACAAATCCTTGGATAATAGGCAGTTCTCATGGTTTGTTGTGTTTGTACGGTACTAGTTTTATTGATGCCTTCGAAAGTAATGTGGTTTCTCTTTGGAATCCTTCCATTAGAAAAGCCATTGATGTTTGTTGTGCCTAATGTTGGAGGACGGATATATGAAACAGCTATAGGTTTCGGGTTTGTCGTGAGACTATCGACCCTAAGATTGTCAAGATTAGATATGTTT
>JAUTDX010000799.1:0-129831 GCA_030844895.1 Ambrosia x helenae
GGATATCGGGTCACCAATGAGATGTCGAGTCTTGTCTTGTATCGTCAGTCAACATTAAAACATGTTTTTCAAACACACGTAATTGTGGTCTGGATAAAAAGGGACTAGTTAATCTACGGGTTATTAGCCAAGACGCTTATAAACATTTTTATGATAGGTCGCTGGTATTAAGGACTATTATCGCACTTGGTTAATCTGTTTTTGTGGAAACGCATCCTCAAGTGAGTTTCACGGCCCCACTATCACACACTTTCTCATGGGGGAGAAAATGCTACACACTTAGGATACGTATAGATCATGTTATACTATGGTTATCATTCGTTTACTATGCGACTCATCTAAATCCCAAGGAAACCACTAATATTGGTATATAGCGAGGAGATGTGGATAGATCTATTGGCTTGACAAACCCCACCCGGGTCGACTGGAGGTCGGACGGGTGCATATTGTCTCAAACACACAGGGCCTACCGGGGATGACGGTAGTCCGAAGGGTACACACTATTGGAAACACAGCCAGCAATGGTTTCAATCGTAGTCGTAACATACTCAACGTCTAGCTAATGTTCATATAACATAGTAGTAACGGGAATGATCTTTCTTACTAATGGAAATTGTTTTTATAAAACCTGTGAACTCACCAGCATATTATGTTGACACATTTTAGCATGTTTTTTCAGGTCGTTAAGGTAGCACGGTCGGAGTAGGCGCACGGAGTCCCATGGCGTCTAGTATCATTTGCAACTTTTGAACAATTGTTGAACTTTTAACTGTTTTACTTTGGGTTGTAAACTATTAAAGCTTCCGCTTTGGTTGGTTTAATACTTTTAAAGCTTTTTGGTTGGTTTTGTTACATTGTTTTCATATCATATAGTTGTCGTTTATTGTGACCGTTGACTTGGATCCTGGTATGTCAACGCGTCTCACGGTAAAACCCCGCAGTGAAAATTGACGATGTGACAAAGACCTTCACACCCTTTGATTTTCCTTCAAAAGTCTTTTTTCTCTCTCATGCGCATGGCACATGCACTTCCTCCCACAAATTTTAAACGTTGATAACTTTTATATACGACATTTAAAAAATAAAACTACACCAAATTAGCGAATGTTTTATTATCTTTCCAACGAGTACCATAGTGCTATAAAAAATGAAAAAAAAAATGAATTTTTAGTGGGCTTTTGTTCATACATAAAAAAACACAATGTGTTGAGGTAAGTAATTCGTTAATCATATCTAGGCAAGTTACTAATCATGTTAAGATAATATATATGTTTTGAACCTACTATTACATATAAGAACCCGCTAATTATATATATTTTCACAAATATAGTCAGTTTGGTAAGAATCTAATTTCTTTTATTTTACAGCAATAAAGTTGATTACAGATCATTGCTAATTAAGTACATAATGTGCATGGTTATTGGATTATGTAACGTTAAAAAAATAAGCTTTGAAAGCATGTAAATATTGATACACATACAAGTTCGTCAATAACATGTATATATATCTAACATATATCTTTCATAAACAGTCTTTAACTATTAAAATAAAAAAGTGCACACGTAGAATTGGAAGTAGGTTTTATGAGTTATCGAGTGTTGATCCTATACAAAAAAAACATTTCTTTAAATACCAACACATTCCTTTTATGGTACACATATTTTGTCACTTTATATTAGATTTGTCTATCACGAAAACATCCTGGAGATCAACTAGTTATGTAATATACTAAGAGATCGAAATTTTTTGAATCTTATTTGGAGTTCTAAATTGTATGTAGTTCATTATTCATTAGTATCAAATATTCCTCCTATCCTTATCATAACTAACTAGTGAGATTTTCCCGTGTCTCGCATCACACTTTCGGTCATTATTGGTTCAATTTATGTTTTTACAAAATTTAAAAAAAAAACCACTCTCTTACTCTTACTGGCTTGACTAGACATTAAAGACATTTTGGTATTAAGAGGTCTTTTATCCTTAGACGATCTCATTATCTTCAACAATTGGTGCACTTGCCCCTGCGTGCTATTTTGAGTTATCGTATCTTATCGTGTTTTACAGATTTAAAACTTGATTTTTTGCAAAAACCGGATAAAAATAAGCAATGTTTATATACACTCTAAACAACATCAAGTTTTTTGCATCGTTGTCTGGGATACAAAATTTTCAGGAAGATTTGAAGTTAACGGGCTAGTATTTTATTTTTATTCTCAAATGAGCCATTATTTCAAAACTTATTACGTAACACTCGGTATGATTTGTAAGGACTACATTTCAGAGTAAGATTGTTATGTTTTTCAAACTAGCCTCCCTATTTTTCAAGCAGAAGTATATTTTTCAGGATAAGAACCACAAAAATCATAATCCGAAATTCTCATAGATAGCCTTAAAGCTCTTGAAATACAAATTCGTGAAACCCTTACAGTTGAAGAATTGATATGTTAGTTAATAGGTAGTTACAAGTTTAAGGGTCAAATTGTAAAAGTGTAATAGTCTAGGGACTGTTTGTGTCAAAGTCTGTAACTCGTATTCGAAAGGTTGTTAAATGGCAGTTAGAGCTTCCCGCCTTGGGCAGCTTGTTGTGGAGTAATCCTCTCTCTCTCTCTCTTAGATTCTTTCTCTAATTAGCAAGCCCTATCATTGGTATCAGAGCCACCGACCCTCGTCGGAGCTCTTAACCGTCGTTATCCACCACTCAACCACCATCCGCCACCGTTAACCACCATAACAGTCGTCTTCTCCGGCAATTTACTCTGTATTCGATCAATTTTCACTTCCTTTCATTTCTTTTCTGCTCTTAATTCATTTCATAACCTGGATTAGTCATTGTTGATTAATCTACTCCTGGACTTGATCAATTTGTGATTCGGTTCATCTGAATTGTTTTTCTTGATTCATTTGTATTCTTTTCAATTCTTTCAATTCGTTATGACGACTGGTACTAGACAACAAGAAATGGAAAAGCAAATTAAAGATAATCAGTTGACCATTGGGAAAATTGAGATTATTATGCAAGATTTGCAAGCTAATTCTCAATTGATCAATGACAACATGCAAACAGTTAATCAAAATGCTGAAGAAAATAAGGCAGCTGTTGCCCAGATTCAATTGCAAATTCAATCGTTGATTGATAAGATGAATGTAATGGAAAACAATAGAATGGTTACTGGAGGTAATCAGGAACCAAGATTGGCAAGATTGGGCAGATTGGACTTTCAAAGTTTGATGGAGAGGATGTTGATGGGTGGATCTACAAATGTAACCATTTCTTTGAAGTAGATCGTACTCCTGATAACCACAAGATGAGATATGCAGTTGTTAACCTACAAGGAAAAGCTTTACAATGGCATCAAGGTTATTTGAAAAGTAATAATCTGACCATTGATACTATAAGCTGGGAGGATTATAGTAGATCAGCCATTGCTAGGTTCTCTATGGATCTTTTAGAAGATGCCATGGAAGAATTAAAGAATTTACATCAAACAGGCACTTTACAAGAATACTGTGATGCTTTTGATGCCTTATTGAATAAAGTAACCCTGTCTCAAGCTTATGTTGTGAGTCTGTTTGTTGGTGGTCTGAAAATGGAGTTAAGATGTTTAGTAAAAGCTTTTAAACCAACCAATTTAAGAGAGGCTTATGCAATTGCAAAACAACAAGAAAACCTTCATAACACCCTATTTGGATCTCTTTCTACCAAGAAATACAGTTCTTCTTCCTATAACCCTAAACCTTTTTACACTCACTTGAAACCACCACCACTATGAATGCAAATGCATTACCATTACTTCCTAGTCCAAAACCTATAAACACTGCACCTGTCAAAACCACAAGAAGATTAACCACTAAAGAAATGCTGATAAGAGGGAAAAGGGAGAGTGTTTTTGGTGTAATGAAAAGTTTACTCCCAGTCACAACTGCAGAAACAAACAGTTGTTCAACTTGGAACTTTATGATGATCAAGAAGAGGAGGTTATTACAGAAGAGGAAGTTTTAGAAGAGACTCCTCATATTTCTTTGCATGCTATCACAAGTATACCTTCATTCTCTACAATGAAAATTACTGGGTCCATTGGTACCAGGAAACTGTTAATTCTAACAGATTCAGGGTCAACCCACAACTTCATTGATATTAAGTTGATTATGAAGTTGAAGTTTGACTTACAAAAGGTCAAACCAATAAAGGTGACTGTGGCTAATGGTAATCAATTGGAATGTGGTTTAAGGTGTAAGAATTTTAAATGGATGATGCAAGGGGTATGGTTTATGGCTGATGTTTTAGTTTTACCACTTGAAAATTATGATATGGTATTGGGGGTACAATGGTTGGCCACTTTAGGGGATATTGTGTGGAACTTCACTGATTTAACAATGAAGTTTACAGTTGATCAGAAAGAATATGTGTTAAAAGGGACTGAAAACAATAAAATGAAGATGTGTTCAAATGATAAGATGTCTACTATGTTGAGTACTATGACAGGGGTAGTTCAGTCTCAAATTTATGGGCTGCAACTATGCCAAATAGAATGGGAGGAAACCTTTGGGTCAATTGTATCTGATCCAGTATTAGATGACAAGTTACAAGCAGTTTTGGAAGACTATGATGATGTTTTTCAGGTACCTAAGTCCCTACCCCCTAAGAGAGAAAGTGACCACCAAATAACCCTTGTTAATGAGCAAAAGGCTATTAACTTGAGATCATACAGATATCAAGCTCTGCAAAAAGATGTCATTGAAAAGATGACACAAGAGTTGCTTGATTCTGGTGTGATCAGGAGTAGTAAAAATTCATTTGCTGCACCTGTTGTGTTGGTAAAGAAGAAAGATGGCAGTTGGAGAATGTGTATTGATTATAGACAGTTAAATGAAGCCACTATAAAGAATAGATTTCCCATTCCCCTGATAGATGAGTTGCTAGAAGAATTGGGTGGGGCAACTGTGTTTTCTAAGTTGGATTTGAGATCTGGATATCACCAGATTAGAATGTTTGAAAATGATATTCATAAGACTGCTTTCAGGACACCAGGGGTTGTTTGAGTTCTTGGTGATGCCATTTGGTTTGACAAATGCACCAGCAACTTTCCAGGCCCTCATGAATCAAACTTTCAAGCAGTTCCTTAGGAAGTTTGTGTTGGTGTTTTTTGATGACATTTTGGTGTACAGCAAGAATATACACCAACATGTGGATCATTTAAGACAAGTTTTAGACACATTAAGAACCCATCAGTTATATGCAAAGAAGTCTAAGTGCAGTTTTGGGGGGCAAAATGTGGAATATTTGGGTCATGTTATAACAGCTGCAGGGGTGTCCACTGATCCAGCAAAAATAGAAGCAGTCTCTCAATGGCCTGTTCCAGCAAATGTTAAACAGTTGAGGGGTTTTTTGGGGCTAGTAGGTTACTACAGAAGGTTCATTAGGTCTTATGGGGTGATAGCTAAACCACTGACTGATATGTTAAAGAAGGATGCATTCAAATGGTCTGAATCTGCTCAAATGTCTTTTCAGCAATTGAAGTATGCATGGAGCACTGCCCCAGTGTTAGCCTTACCTGATCTTCAACAAGTGTTTGTTGTTGAGACTGATGCCTCTTCAATGGGCATTGGTGCTGTTTCAATGCAAAACCATCATCCCTTGGCCTTTTATCAGCAAAGCTTTGTCTCCTAGACAACAAGCTATGTCTGTTTATGATAAAGAGCTATTAGCCATACTGTTTGCAGTTAAACAATGGCATTAAAACCTCATTGCTAACCATTTCATCATTAAAACTGATCAGAAAAGCCTTAAGTATCTGATTGATCAGAAGATTACCACCCCTCTTCAACATTCTTGGATGGTTAAGCTAATGCACTATGACTATGAAATTCAATATAAGAAAGGTGTTGACAATGTAGCTACTGATGCACTTTCTAGAATGCAAGGTTCTTCTTTATTCACCCTATCTGTTTCCACTTTTGAACCCTTGATGATGGAAAGAGTTAAACAGTCTTGGGAAATTGATGATACTGTGAAGGGTATTTTGGGAAAATTGAAAAATAGGCAACAAGTTAATCATTACAGTTGGGAACATGACATGTTGAAAAGAAAAGGGAAGTTAGTGATTGGGAATGATGTGCAGCTCAGAAAAGATTTAATAAGCCATTGCCATGATTCAACAGTTGGGGGTCATTCAGGGTACCATGCTACTCTTTAAAGACTTAAAGGGTTCTTTTATTGGAAAGGGCAGTCTAAAGCAGTGAGAGAATGGGTCAGACACTGTACCATATGTCAACACTCTAAGTATGAAACATTGGCTTCTCCTGGTCTGATTCAGCCACTCCCTATTCCTACTTGCATATTCTCTTATATCAGCATGGATTTCATTACAGGTCTTCCTAAGTCAAAGGGTAAAAATGTCATCTTTGTGGTTGTTGATAGACTTACAAAGTATGCACATTTTATGGGAATGACTCACCCAATTTCAGCAAGTTATGTGGCCAAGATGTTTGTAGACAATGTGTATAAGCTGCATGGGTGGCCCACAACAATAGTATCTGACAGGGATTCAATCTTTCTTAGCAGCTTTTGGCAAGAGTTTACCAGGATTCAAGGCATAGCTGTTAATATGTCTACCTCTTACCACCCACAAACTGATGGCCAGACAGAAGTGGTGAATAGGTGTTTGGAGACCTATCTATGATGTATGATTTTGCATTATGCTGATTCTTGGGCCAATTGGTTGTCATTGGCTGAATGGTGGTATAATACAAATTACCACACCTCAATTAAGACCACTCCCTTTCAGGCACTCTATGGTATCCCTCCACCAATTCATGTCCCTTATGTTCATAGGGATACTAAGGTTGCTGCTTTAGATGAAGAAATGTGTTCAAGAGAAGAAGCTATCACTATCCTAAGAGAGACTCTATTGATGGCCCAAAACAGGCTTAGGCAGCAGGCAAATAAAAAGAGAAGTGATAGACAGTTCAAAGAAGGATCATGGTCTACTGGAAGTTAAGGCCCTACATTCAGTCTACTCTAAGAGGTGCTCAGTATAATAAGTTCTCCCCAAAGTTCTATGGCCCATATTTGGTTATTGGCAGGATTGGAGAGGTGGCCTACAAGTTGGACCTGCCACCTGATTCCCAGCTTCATCCTGTATTTCATGTCTCTCTTTTAAAAGCTGCAAGTGGCCCTCCTACTCAAGTCACTCCTATTCCACAAGTTCCCAGATTCTCTTTACAACCTGCTAAGGTGTTGGATCAACGAGTTCTAAGAAGAGGTAACAAGGCAGTTTCTCAGGTCTTAGTGCAGTGGATGGGTCAGTCTTTGATTGATGCCACTTGGGAGGTGAAGCATGATTTTCAGTTGAGGTTCCCAGATTTTCGCTTTGATTGAGTATTGTTAGTCTTTTGATTTTGTACTTCCTTGTGGACAAGGAATTTTTCATAGCGGGGGGGGGGGGGGGTATTGATATGTTAGTTAATAGGTAGTTACAAGTTTAAGGGTCAAATTGTAAAAGTGTAATAGTCTAGGGACTGTTTGTGTCAAAGTCTGTAACTCGTATTCGAAAGGTTGTTAAATGGCAGTTAGAGCTTCCCGCCTTGGGCAGCTTGTTGTGGAGTAATCCTCTCTCTCTCTTAAATTCTTTCTCTAACTAACAAGCCCTATCAAAAGAGCATTAAACTCTATTAACAAAGAGGTTACTTTTGAACTGTTATAGTCAACAAAGTGCATAAATATCCCTGAACCAAAAAAACATTTCTCAAAATTTGGCGACGTAGCTTGTTGCCCGACTGCCCACTATCTTGATATAATTTTCTCAGTCATGGAATGAAAATTTCGTAATTCAATAAAAAAAGGACAAAAATGACCCTGCCGTCGGTACATGTCTGTATAAAGAATGAGAAAAGGATAGTAAAAACATCACAGATTCTTGCCAACAAAAAAAGACAAGGGCTAAATGCAACCGGTTATGCCATGTGCCTAATGAGCTTGAAAAAGGCTGAAATCTTTGAAGTCACGCAAGTTAAGGAATAAAACTAAGTCATTCCATGGAAAGGTAAAAAGGAGAACAAAGATAAGTACTTCTCACTGGTATAAGAGGTACGTATCACTTCTATATCCGACCGAAAATCTTAAAAATATTTATGTTCATGCTAGATACTTAAAAAAATCTTACCAATCCAAAAGTTAAAGAAATTTCGTACCTCATGTTAGACAAAGTCATTCTTCTATACCCAACAATTGTTTCAATGATATTGTGACTAAATTTTGTTCCATGTTATATCGAAGAAATTTATATGCTAATGTTTACATAGATGATAGTCTTTGCATACGCTTGATGCCATACTCAATTTAAAAGATTTATATATTTTTATTTTATTTAAAACGAAAAACGAAAGTTACATCACAATAGAAGGTAGACGGGCAACAAGCTGCGCCGCCACCCCTTTCTGAATTGCGAACCCTAGTCTACTAAAGACAAATCCGTGCCCCCCTGGAGATGAACTATTGCTGTGGACGACTCGTTGGACCCTGGTCAAGAAACGAATAGCTTCTGGCGCTAGGGAGCCAAAGGTATCAAAGGCCAATGGAATAAAGACATGTTGGTTCTCTGCACAAGCTTTAGCATGCTTCTCTACTTTCTTCGATTCCGCCTTTCTCGATGCTTGCCCAGCGACAAATCCTGTTTCCCTTAACCCAACCAAAGGAGATACCCCTGTGAGGTCCACGCAAGCATGTTTCCCCCTCTCCCAACCAAAGACAAGCAGATCCGCTGGTCTCAGGGTGGATCTCCCTTCCGCAGGGTCTGTGAGAAAATTTACAGGGGCCTCCTTTTTGGCAGAAATCCCAGCTCTTCTCAAGATGTCCCACAAAACGTCCCTCACCCAGTCATGCCGGTATTTGAAACCAGGGAGCTCTTTGCAATGAATTGCGTGCTCCCCATATTTATCCATGCAAGCTTTACGGCAGATGGGACATGTTTCATCTTCCGGGTATATAGGGATCATCAACCGGTACTTGAGTATAGCCCTGTACTCCACTGCGGACATGCATTGACCCAAACCCTCAATCGGGATAACGGTCAAAAAATCATGAGCATGAGGACCCTTCAGGCTTTCAATCCCTGAAACACCCCTCATTCTCGGTAGAACTTTCATCAGCACCGCTAGCGACATGTTGCAAAAAGATAACAGGGTGTGTTTGGTTCGGTCGGTTCAGCTATTATCCTCAATTGAAGCATCGATTAGTCTATTTTATTAACCAATCAGTTTTCGGTTAATCAATTTGATTTATTTAGTTAGATTGATGATTTTTAGTTTGATACGTTTAACTTTGGTTAAAAGCCGAAACCAAACTTGGTTTAAAATTTTTGCTTATAAATATATGAAAGTGATGTATAAATACATGAAAGGAATATATAAATACATGAAATTAAGGCATAAAATATGAAATATATTAACCGGAGATGTTAATCCTAAAAATATATGAAAATGTGAATGGTTAACTTATGTTAAACAAGGGTACAAAGACACTGATAACCGGACATGGCTAATCGTTATTCAGTCTATTCAGATATTTGCTAATTTCGGTACGGTTTTGCCTGTTTTTTATTGGGTTTCGGTTAACGATTCATCTAAAACTCGCCCCTATACGTTGTTAATCATGTAACGTATAGATGCTTTTAATTGAAAACAACTATAGTAACACTAAACACAAATTAAGGAGAGTAAAATGTTTGCTTTTATGGCTTTTTCAAAAAAAAAAATATTAATGTACGAAAATGAAGAAACAAAGTGGTACAACGGCGAGGTTGATAGTTACCTCCAAAGAGATTACTATAATGTTGCACTCTTGTTTGCTACGAAGTATATTCCTTGTCCCACACTTATGGCTCGAACCGAACCTGAAAGAATAAAGAAGAATATGCCTAGTGAAAGGAGGCGACTACCTGAAAGTCCCTAGGACTTGTAATGGCAGACAAAAAAAAGGTTGTTTGGCTAACGGTTGCAAGTATGCAATCATCTGGGTATGCTTGGTGTAATGTGTTACGATCTTGTTGTGTGTCTTATAAGAAGGAGAACCTCCCTATATATAGGACACATGGTGGGCTAAACATCATTAACCCATAACCACGACAATGGGCTTCGGCTCGGGTTATGGGCTTGCCTCCAATCAGACTAGATAACTTGAGATGTAACTTAGTGTAATAAATGCTAAGGAGAGAGAAAGAAATACCGCCCTGCCATTGGTCCACGTGGCGCGACGTGAGTGGTTGCAGGCTCTTCCTGGGCAGCTCACGTTCCGCAGAGGTTAATAACTGCATGGTTTTGCAGCGCTGGAGGACTTAGTTGTGCAAGGACTTTATATCCTTCTTCAAAGTTGTGGGGTAGGGAAAATGTCCGCGCTGGGATTTTGGTACCCTACCCCTTTAGAAAAAGGTTATGGCCGTTTAAAATCGTGGGCGTAGTTAGTTTTCTAGAAGAAGGGTCAAGTGTAACTAACAATTAATTAATTAGAATTTGATTAAAGATGAGGGATTAAAGCGTAATTAAGATGAGGAGATTTAAAGTTTAATTAAGGTTTAAAAGATTAATTTATATCATTTTAGGGTTGTACCTTATGCGTTAAAGTTAAAAGAAATGCTCTTAGCTTTTTGGTATCTTAAAATGTCGTTCCCAAATACATTATAATACACTAGATGGGTGCCCGCGTTGTGCAATGAGAAATACATAGAACACCAGGGTGTGCATGGTTCGGGTAGTGCAGTTATTATCTTCAACTGAAACCGAAGTCAGTGGTTAGTATATTTTGTTAACTAATCAGTTTTTGGTTAATCTGGTTGGTTTATTCGCATTGATTGATGGTTTTTTATTCATCGTTTAATAGCTAAAACCAAATTTGTGCTAAAACTTTTGCTTAGAATTACGTGAAATTGAGGCGTAAATACATGAAATGTAAGTATAAATATATAAAATGGAGGTATATATAGAATATGAAACTAATGAACCGGAGGTATAAAAACTAAAGTATATGAAAATACGAATGGTTCGGTTAATTTTGGTTAAACTAGGGTACAAAAATCGATAACTGGTTGTCGGTTAATTTGGTTAATCGATTTTCAGTTTGGTTTTTAGAACTGATTTTGATTCGGTTTTCATCTGTTTTCAATTTGGTTTCGGTTAACGATTCAATTACTGTTCACCAGTAGACACTGTGAATCGTGTTACATTTCAGTTTTTTAATTAAAAATTCTATACAAATAATATACTCAAATTAAAGAGAACAAAATGCTCCTTTTATGATGTAATTTTAAAAAGAATATATATATATACATATTAACGTACAAAAAGTTATGGTCATTTATAAATCGTGAAGCACTTAGTTTTTTATAAAGGAATAAAGTGTAATCATTAACTAATTTTGCAGAATTTGATTAAAGATAGGAAAACTAAAGTCTAATTAATATGAAAGAATTAAAGTAAAACTAGTTTTTAAAAAACTAATTATCTTTATTTTAAGATTGTAACTTATGTATTAAATTTAAAAAGCTATTTTAATATTTGAGTATCTTAACCTTTATAAATGTATTATATAAATAAATTTATAATATAGTGAACATAGGTAATAAATTTAGGTCAAAATAAAGGTCACACGAGCACAAACCTCACTGAAAGCTTAGGAATTAAAACTAATAAAATGCAAGGATTTACATAATTGAGCTAGTATACTATCCATCAAACAAAACAAAAAGAAATGAGAATCCTTTTTTTTTCTTATTAAATAGTGACTCCATAAAAAATACACATAATAAATTTGGTTGAGTGGTAGCTCCACGACTTTTTGATGTGGAGGTTGTGGGTTAGAGTCTGACCTAAAACAAATTTATTCTCAGTTGAGCCAGAGGTTTTACCACGATGGGCCTTCAGGTGGTGAGTTTCCTCTGGAATGGTAGCAAGTTGGGCCACTAGCGTCGTCTGCGTTTGTGGGCGTGAGTGGCCTTTTGCCATTCGGTTTACTCAAGTGCGCCGGTTTTCGTTGGAAAATAAAAAAAAATAACAAATAAACGAAAACCGGCTCTTTTGCTACAAAATTTTCTTACGAAAAAAATGCGTCACAAATTTTGACAAATTTGCTACTAATTTGTGACGAAAAAAACAACCTTATTTTTGTGACAAATTTGCTACACAATAGCGACCAATACATTGAAAAATCGCGTAAGAAATGCGTAGGAATTGCGTCACAAATTTCCTACAACATATTTTCATAAGAAATGCGTTGAAAAATGCGTAGCAAATGTGTAGTAATTGGTTTGTGACGAGGGTTTTTCTAACATCAAGGTTTTGTTGAAAATGCGTCACAAACCAAGGGAAATCAAGATTTGTGACGCATTGTCAACAAAACCTTGATGTTAGAAAAACCCTAGTCGCAAACTAATTGCTACACATTTGCTACGCAATTTTCAACGCATTTCTTACGAAAATATGGTGTAGGAAATTTGTGACGCAATTCCTACGCAATGTTTCAAAGTATTGGTCGCTATTGTGTAGCAAATTTGTCACAAAAAATAAGGGTGTTTTTTTCTTCACAAATTAGTAGCAAATTTGTCAAAATTTGTGACGCATTTTTTTTCGTAAGAAAATTTTGTAGCAAAAGAGTCACTTTTCTAGTAGTGTAAATAAACATACGTGCTTTTTAATATGGTATTGGAGAGACATCCCATGTGGTGATAGTATTCGCTTGGATTGTTTATAGTTCCATAAAGTGAGTTCGCTAGATTTACAAAGATTATGTACACAACATAACAACAACAACAACAACCGTGCCCAGGAAATCCCACAAATAACGACGTTATTAGTAGGGTATGGGGAGGGTAAGATGTAGGCAAACCTTACCCCTATCTTTAGAGATAGAGAGGCTGCTTCCAGAGAGACCCCCAGCTCGAATAACAAACGCACACTATATATTTATGAATAATTAGGCAAACACAAAAACACTAAAAAAGTAGTGAAAGCATAACATAATATAACATATATATATATATATACACACACATATGCATAGAGACCATCCCTAAGCCGGCTCAAAAGACATTTTCTCCTAATTCCTAGAAATCTTTAACTTTTATCCTAAGCCTCCACAAATTATGTACACAACATAAGAGGTCATTTTCAGAGTGTAGTTATTTTAGATGTAAATTTTATTTATAGCCAACAAATCTTCTAAATAGGTTATTGGCGAAATTTACCATATTAGGATCCATTCTTCAACTGAACTGGAGAAAACCCACACCTAGGGCTAGGGTCAAAGCCCGCGAACACGCGTCCGAAGACACGATAGTGCGGTGAGGTAAAACCTGCTGAATAGGAGGGTAGGAATCGAACCTGGTCCATACGAAACACCAAGTTTTTTCCTAAAAACTCCACACTATCTTGTTGATGGTATTTATACACGATTACTTTATACGCATTACTTGTCAAAATTTGAAGTCATTACTAGAAACTTTTTGAGGTCCATGATTGCTTTGTATTCCTCATGTGTTATTTGTCATCTTGTGTGGTCTCCCATGAATTCTTGTATCAGCATGCTTAGTTGAATTATTTATATTTGTTCCCTGTATAATAACACATGGTTGTTTGGAAAAAGTACTATTGTTGCATGCGTATAAATCACGCATGATCAATAGCTAATGAGCAAGTAATCATTTGAGTAATTGGGATGAGATTGGTACCATAAATACAATACCGATTTTTGTTACAAAATGTTCTCTATATGGAATTGGTACCTAATAACCGATGATATGATTTACTTGATTGACTCCAACAATCTCTCCTAAGATCTCTCTAGTCAATATTGTTTGTTATGTATTCAATGTGTAGTTATATACTTCCTATTTTTATGTTCTGTAAATTGATTATATATATCTCATTGTAACTCTCTTTATTCATAGAGAGATTACCATTATCACATGGTATCAGCCTAATCTATCGATCCTTTCCTTCCCTTCTTCTTTAACATGTCGTCTCCTGCCTCTTCTTCCTCCCTCACACCCGAAAACCTGCTGCCCATGGCCACTTTGCTGCACATGATGCCTGTAAAGTTGTCATCCAGTAACTACCTTATTTGGCGCAATATGATTCTCCCTCCCACATAGATGGCACCCTCCCACCCGAACCCCCTACTGTTCTCATTGATTCAACAGAACAAGCCAATCCCAAACATCCTGCTTGGTTCCATTCGGATCAGCAGGCTATCCTCATACTCCACTCTTCCCTTACAGAGGAACCTATGGCTGAAATCCTTGGTCTCTCATCTGCTCATCAGATTTGGACCGCTCTGGAGGCAGCCTATAGCAACTCCTCGCTCGAACGGATGCATCTCCTACGAGACAATCTCCGTCAATTATCCAAAGGTTCTTCCTCCGTCGCTGAATACGGTCGGAAGTTTAAGGGTGTGTGTGACCAACTGTCCGCCATCGGGTACCCGGTTAGTGAAACGGACAAAAATCATTGGTTTCTCTGCGGCCTTGGTTCATCCTTCGAAAGCTGGTCCACGGCAATCCGTACTGCCTGTCCTTCGCTGCCGTTTCGTGAACTCCTCACCAAAGCGGAGAGCCAAGAGCAATTCCTCAACACCATAAATCCTCCTGCTCCGCCCTCTGTGGCCTTTGTTGCTCATCATCGCGATCCACTGACTCCAGATCTGCTGTCGTTTCTGGCTCCGGTTCTAAATCTGGTTCCCGTGGTAACTCGCAGACCACCGCTTCAAATCGACCCAGAAGGCCTCCTCACTGTCAACTCTGTCGTACTAATGGGCATTATGCCAACAAATGCCCCAAGTTGTCATCCTTTGCCACCGGCTCTTCCTCGGGTGATGATGACATTGCCCGTGCATTTCATGCTAGATGTCATGTTTCGGATAACGGTCCAGACTGGACCACCGATTCGGGAGCCGATCTTCATATGACGGATAACACCGGTAATCTTCATTCTTTTTCACCTTACTCGGGTACATCTTCGGTAATTTTTGGAAATGGAAAATCATCCCCGATTACTCACACGGGTCATGTTTCTATTTCTAAAAATCTTTCCTTAAAGGATGTATTAGTTGTTCCTAAAATAACTAGAAATCTCCTTTCTGTTAGCAAGTTGACGAACGATTATCCTGTTGATATCTTGTTCTCAAACACCTTTTTTCGTATCCAGGATCGGAAAACAAGCCAAACTCTAGCTAAAGGTCGATGTGAAAATGGACTTTATGTGCTTCGGAATGATTCGCTTGCTTTTGTTGCTTCAATTTCTTCTAATAATGCCTCTTTTGAATTGTGGCACAATCGTTTAGGCCATGTTAATTTTGATGTTATTTCGTCTTTACAAAAACATGGTTGTTTATCTTTTACATCTTTGCTACCAAAGCCTACGCTTTGTTCTCCATGTCAACTTGCTAAATCACATAAATTACCGTTCAATCTAAACGAAAAACGTGCCTCACACCCCCTAGATCTTGTTCATTGTGACTTATGGGGGCCATCACCGGTTTTAGGTGATGAGGGTTACAAATATTATGTTGTCTTCATAGACGACCACTCACGAAGAATGAATTTTATTCGGTATTGGAATCCTTTTTACGTCTTGTGCAAACTCAACTTTCAAGAAAAATTAAGGTTTTCCAAAGTGACGGCGGCACGGAATTTGTTAACCATCACGTGCGCAAGATTCTTGATCAAAACGGAACCTTTCACCGTTTATCTTGCCCATATACCGCTCCTCAAAATGGTCGTGCCGAGAGAAAACATCGTCACATAGTTGAAACTGGTTTGGCAATGCTCTTTCATGCTCGTGTTCCCATTAATCATTGGGTTCATGCCTTTAGTTCCGCCACTTACATAATCAATCGTCTACCCACTAAACTTTTAAATGACATCTCACCATTTGAAGTGCTTTACTCAACTAAACCCAATTACTCCAATTTTCGTGTGTTTGGATGTTGTGTGTACCCCTACTTACGCGATTATGCTCCTCATAAACTTGCCCCTAGGAGTATTCCGTGTATTTTCATGGGATATGCATCACAATATAAAGGTTACAAATGCCTTGATCCGGCTACTTCACGGATGTATATCTCTCGCCATGCTCGGTTTGATGAGGCATTTTTTCCTTACAAAGACACAACCCCTCCCACCAACATTGCCAAACTTTTCCTATCCACCTTTCACGAACCAACTGATGTTCCCATGCAACCCAATGTTCCCATGCACTCTCATCCCACTCCTTCTCTCTCATCCCACTCACAAACTTCTACCTCTCCTTGCACCATTTGCAATCACCCACCCTCTGCCAATCCTTCATCACCATCTATACCTACTACCCCACCACCTCCCAGCTCTAACAACCCCACCAATCCCTCGTCCCCAAACACACCCAATCCCCAATCTTCATCTCAACCCACTACATCCGATCCTCCCTCCCAACCGGTTGCAACCAACACTTCGCAACCTGCTCCTCTTCATCCTTCCTCTTCCGCTCACTCTTCCACAAATAACTCACATCCCATGGTCACCCGTTCGAAAGTCGGCATCCACAAACCAAACCCGAAACACACCTCCTATCTTGCCCACACTTTGCAATCCTCTCTTCACTCGGCTCTTCTTACCACAACTGATCCTAAGGGCTTTAAGAGTGCTTCCAAACACAAGCATTGGATGGAAGCCATGCATGCCGAACTTCGTGCGCTTCACCTCAACGATACATGGACTCTTGTCCCTCGCCCAACATCCGCTAATGTTGTTGGCTCCAAATGGGTGTTCCGCACGAAATATAAATCGGATGGCTCTTTAGATCGATACAAGGCAAGGCTAGTCGCTCAAGGCTTTACGCAAATTCCCGGGCTAGACTTCACCAACACCTTTAGCCCCGTTGTGAAAGCTACCACCATCCGCGTTGTTTTATCCTTAGCCATTATCAACAGTTGGCCTCTTCGTCAACTCGATGTTAACAACGCTTTTCTAAACGGCTCCTTGTCCGAAACCGTATACATGGAGCAACCCCCCGGCTTTGCAAACTCCTTGTATCCGAACCATGTTTGTAAGCTCAAAAAGGCCCTCTATGGCCTCAAACAAGCCCCGCGCGCATGGTTCCATCGGCTCAGCTCATTCCTTCAGTCATATGGTTTCCAATGCAGCAGGGCTGACCCTTCGCTCTTTGTGTTTCACAAGGGTGACTGTCTTATGTATCTTCTCGTCTATGTTGACGACCTAATTCTAACCGGTAACAAACCTTCCTTACTTGATGCATTCACTGCTCGTTTAAACAAGGAATTTGCTATCAAAGATCTCGGCTCCTTAAGTTACTTCCTTGGTCTTGAAGTTATTCACACACCTGAAGGTTTGTCCCTCACTCAAGCTAAGTATGCCAACGACATCATTTGTCGTGCAGGCCTTACCGATGCTAAACCCGTTCCAACTCCGCTGTCCACCACCGATACCTTTTATGCTGATGGTAATCTCTTTCATGACCCCACCTTTTATCGCTCTATTGTTGGTGCGCTTCAGTACTTAACCATCACTCGCCCAGATTTGGCGTATGCGGTCAATCAAGCGTGTCAACACCTACATGCTCCAACCGAAAGACATTTTCAGCTTGTCAAAAGGATATTACGGTACATCAAAGGGACAATCTCTCATGGGCTGCTCTTCACCAAACCAACCTCCTCTACCATCTTGGGTTACTCAGACGCGGATTGGGCACGATGTATCGAAACTCGGCGGTCTACATATGGTTACTCAGTGTTTTTAGGCGGAAATTTGGTCTCGTGGAGTGCAAAGAAGCAACCGACTGTGTCACGCTCAAGCTGCGAATCCGAATACAGGGCGATGGCTAATGCTGCTGCGGAAATTGTTTGACTCACGCATCTACTACAGGAACTACACGCTCTTCCACCTACACGTCCTACACTCCTCTGTGACAATCGAAGTGCTTTGTTCATGTCTCACAATCCTGTATCAAATAAACGAGCAAAACACATTGATTTGGATTATCACTTTGTCCGAGAATTGGTTATGTCCGGGAAGCTTCACACGCAGTTTATTCCAACCAAGCTTCAACTCGCGGATATCTTCACCAAAAGCCTGCCTCGTCCTCAGTTCGAGCACTTTCGGAATCTTCTCCGAGTTCATCCACCGCAGTTTCGCTTGAAGGGGGATAATAACCGATGATATGATTTACTTGATTGACTCCAACAATCTCTCCTAAGATCTCTCTAGTCAATATTGTTTGTTATGTATTCAATGTGTAGTTATATACTTCCTATTTTTATGTTCTGTAAATTGATTATATATATCTCATTGTAACTCTCTTTATTCATAGAGAGATTACCATTATCACAGTACCGATACCAAAATACCAGTAAGATTCATTGGATTGGAGATGAGAATACTGATCCGTATCAAATTACTAGAGAAATGTATTAATGAACATGGCAAGGGTGATACCCGAACACATTTAATAAACAAAATTAGGATAGATATGTTAGAATTTGTCTTATACATCGTTATACACACACGTATAAAGAAAGTATACAGTAGAAAGTTTCTTTACGTAGGAAGTGTAAGAAGCCATAATGTGATGACACCTGTAAACCATAGTTAAGTTTAATAAACTCAAACCCGGTTGATTAAAAGGGTAATTTAGACTTTTTTTTCCTTTCTTTAACCTCTTATTCAAATTCGTTTAATTATATTCGACAATCCAGTATATAAGAAATTCAGATTCAATTCAGGTTCGATTAATTATATTTGATTTTCGATTGAAAATTTTTTAACGAATCTGTAGTAATTATGTGATGCTCTGTTTTTTATTCAATTTTTCAATCTGTTGTTCACGATTGATAACGAGTGTTGATCCTATGAGTGACTTAGTTTTACATGTTGATTATATGTTATTAATAAAAAACAACGATCATGGGGGTATTGTAGAGAGAAGAAGAAGAGGAGGAGGAGGAGGAGGAGAACAAGAAGAAGGAAGAAGAAGAAGAAGATTTTTTTCATGATCAGTAATATGATGAAGAAGGAGAAGACACATGTAGTGCATTTTTATTTACCGGAGTTTGAACAAGGTGCGTCTATTATTTGTCAAATAAGTTAAGGTGCATCTATTATTAACAAAGGTGCATCTATATTAACAATGATTTATATTAAAGGTGCATCTATATGATATCAAAGGTGCGTCTATATTAATTGTGATATTATAATAAAGGTACGTCTATATTAATTGTAATAGTTATTAAACGCATGCATAAAGCTGATGATGAAGATATGTTGATATAGCGCTTAACTTGCAACTCTTCATTTGAATTTTTGATTAACTTGCATCTGACGTTGACTTCCTCTCCAGATGGGCCCACGGATTACATCCGGAACTCCTCTGTTGTTGAACCAGTTGGTTATTCATCGAAGATGTGAAAGCCCATGAGTTTGACATTTTAAGGATTTCGTAAATTTTCTTACTTAAAATTTTCCCAACAATGGCACTCAAACTCGACTGGGTTTATGGGTGACTATAGTATACCCGACTGGGTTTTAGGAGGCGACTAGGTATACCAGACTGGGTTTATAGGGGCGACTAGGGGTATACTCGACTGGGTTTTAGGGGCGACTAAGTATATCCGATTGGGTTTTAGGGGGCGACTAGGTATTCCCGACTGGGTTTATGGAACTCAGTCGTGTCCTGCAGATCTGATGGCCGATTCTTCACGAAAATGAGCCATTTTGTTCCAATCTCTCTCAAAATTGATATGTTTGATGATCAGATGATTAGGAAAGTTTCCAATACACTTTTGGAGCAAAACCTAATCAAAAACTCACGTTTTTAACAACAAAACATTATCCAAATCAATGAAAAAGTGGGGTTTTTTTTTTATAAAATGGGTTTCAAACTTTCATAAACACATTCAGATCTGAAAACACAACAATTTAATCAGTTTTTGTTACAAAAACACTCGTGATACGAGCCTCGGCTCTGATACCACTTGTTTTTGTTACAAAAACACCCGTCTTCGGATGATCCGGGTATCACGAGTTTGACATGAAACAAGTGCAGAATCATCGGTTCGCGGTTTAAGAAACAAGAAACATCAAACATACACAAAGACGAGTTGTTTGGATCTGGTTTTCAATGATAAAGATTATAATAAACAGAGCTCGAGTGTTACAAATACAATCCGATCATCAAAACACCAAGTTTTCTCTCTAGAAAGAACAAATGAACAACTCTCATGATTAAGGTAAGGAGTGCACCTACTTATAGGTCCAGCTAATCAACCTAGGACCATGGGGCGACTAGCAATTCGACCCATGAGTATGATTCATACTCGCCTGGAAAACCACACGACTAGCAAAGCTAGTCGTGTATAGTCTTCATAGTCGCCCTGAAAACCACACAACTAGAAAAGCTAGTCGTGTATAATCTTCGTACTCCTGTGATTTCCTACCAAAATGCCCTTAATCATATTTACGAGCTACAAACAACTCGATTAACCTAGCCAACGACCTATAATGACCCATCACTAGCTGGGGACATACAAATAATGCACTTACAGCCTGCTCTGCTGTTGTTTCCAAATTTTGTCGCGAGAAACCCCTCGAATCAATCCAGAAACATGACGAAACATGCACAAACAATACCAAATCGAATTAATCCACATAATAGCATTCATAATATCATCAAACTCATATCATAGCATGATTCCTATCATGTTATCATGATTCCAACCACCATATTAGCCCGAGATCTCATAAAAATCCTCAAACGGGTTAAAACTCATATGATATCATATTCGAGCCAAACACATCCTAAACATGTTTCTAATACATCAAAAACCATAATAACATAATCTTGACAACAAATAACACAAAATACCCAATTATTAGTTCACCAACATCATCGAAAACTTGGACTTTTATAATAAAACTCATTTAAAGGTTTAGATCTTCTTTAAGAGTGTTCTAGAAAGGTTTTTCGTTTTTGAAAACACTATGAAATCAGATTTGGACATTTCGGGTTCTTGAGAATATTATCAAATGTATTGAAAATGTTTTAGATGAGTTACACACCTTAGATCTTAGCTTAATAATGGGGTTTTGAGTGTTTTTCGCTAGGAATCAATGATTTGGGGGCGAAAACTCATTTACAAAGGTTAGGGGTTGAGAGAAAGCACTTGGGGCGAGCCAGGGTTTGTAAAATGATGAAAACATGTTAAAACGATGTATTTATACCTGGTGGTGTTGCAGGGACGAATGGGTTTGGTTTGAGCAAAGGGGACAAGCCTTCTCCCATAATTATAGCATAGGGGTCAGCCCTTCTCCTAAATTTATAGCATAGGGGTCAGCCCTTCTCCCAAATTTATAGCATAGGGGTCAAGCTTGTAAATGGGTATCACACTGAGTTCAACAAATAAGTGTCACACCTTCAATTTCCACTTGCGGGGTTTTGCCGTGAGGCACGTGACATACCAGGATCCAAGTCAATGGTCACAATAAACGACAACTATATGATATGAAAATAACATAGTAAAAGGAAACCAATCAGTTCAAATGTTAGACAGCGGAAGCAGTTATAAAAGTTACAACCCAAGACATGTTCAAAAGATGCAACTCAAACTATCATGCAATAATTTTGTAAACTAGTTCAAAGATAATGTTTATGCAGCGAAAATGTAAATAAAGGGTGTTGTGCGACTCTGTGCATCCTAGCCATGTGCAGCTACCTTAGAGACCTGAGAAAACATGCTATGTTAGTCAACACATAAAATGCCGGTGAGTCACAGAGTTTTATGTTTGCAAAAGTGAGTAAAGTTCGTAAAACCAGACCCAACAATCCTTACATTTATACTTGATGCCAGCTAGACATCGTTACATGATACTAAAGCGTCGTGAACCACTGCTGAATGTTAGAAATTCCTTTAATACCCACCAACGGACATCACCCGTTGTCGTAAGTTAGATAGGACAAATGTACACCCGTCTGACCTCTAGTCGACCTGAGTGGGGCTTGCCGGACCCAATAGATCTATTCACACTTTCCCCGCTATGTATCCACATATTCATGGTTCACAAGTTATAAAGGACTTTAATGATGTAATGTCGCTTAGTACCCATGTGATATAATATAATACCGTGGTCTAAAAGTTAGTAAAGTTTGTACCGCATGTTTCTCCCCCAAAATGAAAATATTAAAATGTGGGGCTGTCACACTTACCTTAGGTTGCGTTTGTTTGAAAGATAATACCAAGCGTGTTATGATAGTGTCCCGATTACTGGAAACCATAACACGCCTGGTATTATCTTTCAAACAAACGCAACCTAAGGTAAGTATGACAGCCCCACATTTTAATATTTTCATTTTGGGGGAGAAACATGCGGTACAAACTTTACTATGAGTTTCTTGATCGAAGTCATGTTTGTCTAATAACCCTTGGTTGTCCAAACCGACATTATTTATGTTTAAAAAGAACGCTTGACATTTGACATGACCACACAAGACACAACATCCCGTTGGTGACCCATAATATCAGTCTAATAGTTATATATGAGTTAACAGGTAGCCGTACGTGAAAACACGTAAATTTGCACATAACGGGTCATATCCGCGTGTTACACACGAAGGGGTCATAATATCAGGCGAAGGGTTCAAATTTCATACGAAAGGATCACAATAATAGGTGAAGGGGTGATGTTTCATACAAAGGGTTCACTATAACATGTGAAGAGGTCACATTCTAGGCGAACGGGTCACATTCTAGGCGAATGCGTCATATTCTAGGAAAAGGGGTCACTTTCTAGGCGAAGGGGTCACATTCTAGGCGAAGAGGTACCTCCTGGGACGAAGGGTCGGCAGCCTCACCTCCTCCTTCCCCACCGAGTTTAGGTCAAATTTGTTTACAAGTTTTTTTAGTGTTTTCTTTTTATTGATTTGTGTTAGATTTTAGTGTTGTTGATATGTATATTTGTTGATACTATTTGATATGTATACTTGTATTTTTATTTGTGTGAGTTGTTGATATGTATACTTGGATGATGTGTATTATTGATATGTATACTAGCTAGCCTATATTAGTTGTTGATTTGTATACTTGCACTTTTATCTTCTGAAACCCCTTAAATCGACCCCAAAGCCTGCCCAGACGTAGCCAACCAATACCAACCCAATCCCTAGCCTATCCCCATCATTTTGCATCACTTAGCACATAGAGAAAACAAGTTTTGAGCATAATATGCAAGTTTTACCCAATTTGGCAAATATTATGAAAACGTCACATCATGCATGTGTTCTTTACCATAAACAGCAAAATCCCCATTTAAACCACGCAATCACGTTTACAATTATGTCTAATTCATACCACAGCTTCCTATCATGATTCTATACATAACCTAATCATCTTATCACCCAATACAATCATCAAAAGCATCAAAATTCTCAAAATAGCCCTAATGTTCATAAAACCTCATAATCCAAACAAACACACCCTAAACATGCTTCTACACATCAATAAACATCATATCAGCATTATATCATCATCACAACAACATATAGCATAAAAGCCTTAATTTCTAGATCACCAACATCTTTGAAAACTTGGGTTTTTGTTATAAAACTCATTATATGGTTTAGATATTATTTAGAAAATGTTTAGGAAAGATTTTGTTTGTGAAAACACTTTGAAATAAGGTTTTTGGACATCAAGGGTTCATGTAAACATCATTAGGATGAAAGGAAAAGATGTTGAACATAACACACACCTTAGATCTAAGCCTTGTTATGGATTGTAGGTGTTTTAGGTTAGAAATGGGTGATTTGAGGGCAAAAACTCATGGTACAAAGGTATGGGTCGAGAGAGAGCACTTGGGGGCGACTTAGGGTTTGTGAAATGGTGATAATGTGCAAAAATGACGTATTTATACCAAAAGGGTCTGCAAGAGGCGAAGGGGTCCTGATAGGCGAAAGGGTCCATCCCTTTGCCCATGTCTCCCAATTTTGCATCCAAAACACGTTTAATCATATAATTTCACATAAACACATATTCCTAAATTACCAATGATCATATGACATGTAATTATCAAAAAGTTACCCATATTGCATTATTGTTTAACCAACGGTCAGAATACGAGACTCGTGTGCATGTGTTTAACCGGTGGTCTGCCGAACCACCAAACTATAACTAATGTGTGTGTAAGACCGACTCCCGGTGATTCCCCAAATCACCGAACCAACTCAACCAAACCAGTTAAGTACATTTAAATAATGTTTTGCTAAGGTAGACTTATGTGTTTGATAAAAGTATTAACCTGAGTTTATCGGGTGTCACAGTAAGCCTAGGGTTCCATTACGAATTGGATTGAAATCATAAATATAAAAATGATATTAACGGGTGAGGTGTACAAGGTTTAGGTGTCAAGAGTTATCTACATTCAAGAATGGACAATAATACACTTCATTGCTTTAAAACATGTAAACCCTAAATTCAATTCAATACATACATAACCGAATTCATTTCATTAAGTCAAATATGCAAGAATAATTTAACAATGTGAATTCAAAACAAGATTAAGCTAATGAAAAGATTGTTTAAATATTTCAAATACAAGTACACGAGGAAAATAACCCAATTTATAAGTTTACACTGGGGTGATTCCTAGAAAATTAGCCACTCATGGTTGTAAGAGCTTGAATCACGGTTGAAATCATTGAGGAGATGGCCATTCATGACCTTAGGGTGTTGGGCTTAATAGTTGATGATGATGGAGTGGTAATTGGTGTTAAAGGATGATGAAGTTTATGATAATTGTGATGATTTGGATTTTAATGATGTTAAAATATAAGATTTCTTTCCCAAAAATGTATTTATAATCCTCCAAACACGAGTCAAAGGTCAAACCCCCATAGAGCCTCCATAAAAATCCACATTAAAAATGTTTAAGACCTTGTTTGATAGCATTAGCCGTCGCCGACAGCTTGAGTAGCCGTCGCTGACGACTTGAGAACCCGTCGTCGATGCCTTGTGCTTGTCGACGCTAGTTCTGGTTGTTGACGGGCCATCTGACGCCTAATTTACCCGTCAACCACGGCCATAAGGCCCGTGGGTGACGGGGTGTGTATGTTCTCTTCTTAATCTTTTCGTTTCTTCCTTCCCAATCATTATAGCTCCAATCCAAAGCCCCGTTTAGCTCCAGAAATGCACTTTAAACCTCTTTAGACCTGCTAAACACAAGTCATATCAAAGTAGTGCATCCAAAGCCACCAAAAAACATAGAACACAATATTACCACGAAAAATATTAGACTTTCAACCACGTATTAAACCACTTAACCTCGAATACTCTTGTTAAAGTGATGCAAGTTATGAACAATAGAAACACAATGACCTAGTTGTCTTCTCATGGCTCACTCATAATAGTGAACCGGTACCCTTCAGCAACCTAACAAAGTTTACTACTCAGAATAGTAACACAATGACCTGGTTGTCTTCTCATGGTAGTCACTTAAAGTAGTGGAAAAGACAAGCTCTAAACATTTTAATCTCCATGCCAAAGCAAATGAGATGAAGGAGAATGATATTTCTCTTGGAATGCTTTGGACTGTTTTAGGGGGATATAGGGTAAAATTGAATGGATTGACCTAACCCGATGAAGTACCCAGGTGACATCAAAGTCTACACCAAAATCAGATCAGACCAAGATTTTTTTCAGTTTTAAATGCTTTATATAAATAGTATGACCCCATCAAACATGAGATACTTCTGTTAGAGCCGCTTCATTCGACATAAAAGCATATGCAGTAGTTGGAAAAAAAAATCCCATCATTCAAAAGATGTACAAATGGGGAGGCATATGGACTAGTAGCAACTGATCCCGAAGGCCCCAGCGGGGTTGGGTTAACAACGAAAGTTTTTGACTGATCACAACCAAACAATTAAAGAAGATAAACCCCTGCTTAATTACACCCACCATGGCATGTGAAAACACACCATGGAGCAGTGTTTCAAAATTACTGGCTATCACGAGTGGTGGAATTATAACCGTAAACAAAGAAACAAATCTACAGGACGAGATAAAGGGAGATATTTGTTTTCATGGGCAATAACTCTATCAACATTAGTGGTGGCAACGACCAAGAAAACACATGGGAATGAGGGTTTGGTGGAATGGTGACACCGGTCTTTCAAAATTATTTTTTATTTATTTATTCAATTATGTCATTTGTACATGTTCAGTTTTAACAAAAACATTGGTGAGTTGAGGTCGAGCCAAACTTTTGCTCTTTTAAGCTATCGAAACGAGCTCAAGCCGAGCTTTTGGCTCGTTTAAAATTGTTTTCAAATTACCTCGAAACGAGCTGAACTCAAACTCTTATATTTTACTTTTGAACTAAGCTCGATATCAAAATAGTTGTCTCAAACCGAGTCGAGCTCAAGCCTAGTCAGGCTTGACTCAACCCGTTTACACCCCTAGGTCTAACTAAATATGGTAACATAATAAAACTATAAAACCAAATTGATATAATGTAATAAAAAATCTCTTTCTCTCTCTCTCTCTCTCTCTATATATATATATATATATATATATATATATATATATATATATATATATATATAGTATAAGTATATACAAGAAACCCAAGTTATTTGGTAAACTCTTGAAACCCATCTTGTGGTTTGGAATGAGCCACATCACCTAAAGAAAAAATAATATTATATTATATCTAAGGGTATTGAAGTAATTTCTTCACCTTGTCACTTCACTATCTTTATCAAACTACCATCCTCTCTCTCTACCTTTCTCTTTATTTCTTTTCTTTGAATCTTTGTTTATATTTCATTTTCATTTTTTCAAACACAATTTCAAGTTTGAATCTCTCTTTCTCCTTATCAAAACCCAGATTTCATAATTCATCATCTTCAATCGAGGTTTTGAAGTGGGTTTGGACTGAACAGACGGTGAACAAATCTATCTTGGCTGTGACCGGAGACGACAAAGGCTGCGACCGGAGACGACAAAATTCCAGCAGGCCGACGAACATTCCGGAAGTGAGGGTGAGTCACGATTGGAGGTTGCTAAAGCTTTTTGGTCAACCATTACCACTTGTTGTTGATAGTTCTCCACATGTTGAAATTGAAGGTAAGTTTTTTTTTCGTTTATGTAGTGTTTTTTTAAGATTTTTCTTTGCTTTTCTGTTTATGGTCGTTGCTAAAGCTTTTTGGTCGATTAACATAAGATTGTTTTAACTTTTTTTCACTCAAATCATAGATTTTTTTTTGTTTGCATACCAAGTGTTTGATCAAATGCTTGAATGAAAAAAAAAACTTATTTTAACCTTTTTGATTTTTTATTATTATTTTGTTTATGTTAGATTGTTATTGGATTTGGGACATGAGGTTGTAGATCTGGTTTCTGTTCTACAGTTTGATGTTAAAGATGGTTATTGATGCATGTTATATGTATATATAGTAGGTTTATCATTTATGTGAAGGTCAAGAGTTCGTTTGAGTTTCGGATTCGTATTGTTTAGATTTTGTTAGTTTTGGAGCCCTAGGTTTTGAACTTGGGCCGATTTCAGTTTAGTGAGGATTGAAGGTTAATTGATGTTAGAATGATGTGTTTATTAGTTGAAAGCGATGAGGTAGAAATATTGAATTAATATTAACAGTTGGAATTTGGAAATTTAGATTTTGTGACTTTAAGTAGTTATTTGGGCCCCGACTAACACATGTTACTCCTGTTTTAGTATGTTAAATGATGAGTTGGTCACACCGGTTAATATCTCATCTATTGTTTTGTAGTTGATAACGAAGACCCCACTGGTTAACATATGTTAACAAGCGAAGTTGAAGGAAGCCGAGAAAAATATGTAGAAAAGCTTTTTTATAACGTTTTCTTTTTTGTACTCAATGTATAAAGTTACTAGATTTATTTTGTTAAAGTGGTTAATTGTTTGTAATGATACTTTGTAATAAAGTGGTTATGGTATACGTTTCCCATGAAAGTCACTAGATTTTATTATGTTTCTTTGCAAGAAGACATAGCCACATTTTACAAGAATCGGTTTTTTTACGTTTTTTAATCAATTACGTTTTTAGCATAAAAGTCAGTAGATTGTATTATCAATTACGTTTTGTTTATGTTATTATTACAGAATGATATTTCTTGTGTTGATATTACATGTTAACAGTTAGGTTCTTTTTGTTATTAACAAGTGTTAACAAAGTTCTTATACGTCAACTTATTAACAAGTGTTAACAAAGTTGTATAGGACAGATTCACTACAACTGTTAACATGTATTAACAGGTTTAGTAAATCTAATAAGGTTTTCCTTTTTTTTCCAATAAGGCTGGTAAGATATGTTAACACATGTTAACACTTTTAATATCTCATGTTAACACTTTTAATATCTCAATTATGATTTCTTGTTTTTAGCACCAACTATCTACAAAGTTTTTATACGTCAACTTATTAACAAGTGTTAACAAAGTTTTATAAGACAGATTTACTAAAACTGTTAACATGTCATAACAAAGTGTTAACAAAGTTTTTAGACGTCAACTTATTAACAAGTGTTAACAAAGTGTTAACAAAGTTTTATAGGACAGATTTACTAAAACTGTTAACATGTCATAACAAAGTGTTAACAAAGTTTTTATACATCAACTTATTAACAAGTGTTAACAAAGTGTTAACAAAGTTTTATGGGACAGATTTAGTAAAACTGTTAACATGTGTTAACATGTTAACACATGTTAACAGTGTTAATATCTCTACTAAGGTTTTTCTTTTTTTCCAATAAGGCTGGTAAGATATGTTAACACATGTTTTTCTTTGTGTTATCTTGTTAACAGTTCTTAGTCATTGCCAAAACTTACAAGAACTTATTCCTCGACTGCCAACTTTGTCAACTTATGCCTCAACCAGGGTTTTATATATAACACATGTTATTCATAAGTTAACAGGTTTAATATCACATGTTATTCATAAGTAGGAGAGAGGAGAGAGATAACAATGTGTTAACAAAGGTTGTTTTTAGGCGTTTATTAAGGTTTTGAAAAGGCTGGTAACATAGGTTAACACATGTTAACAGGTTTAATATCTCTACCAAGGTTTTTTTTTTCAATAAGGCTGGTAAGATATGTTAACACATGTTAACACACGTACTTGCCCCATTATAATAATATTTCTTAAACAAAAAGTAGGAGAGAGAGTGTGACATGACTCATTATAATAATATTTTCTTAAACAAAAAGTAGGAAAGAGGAGAGAGATGATGTGACATGACCTATTATAATAATATTTTCTTAAAGAAAAAGTAGGAGAGAGGAGAGGGAATGGTGATGTTGACTTTGAAAAAGTAGGAGAGAGGGTGTGACATGACCCATTATTATAATATTTTTTTAAAGAACAAGTATGAGAGAGGGTGTGACATGACCCTAGTACTTGAGAGAGAGAGAGAGCAATTTCTTGTGTCCCCAAAATGCCCCTTTATGTCCTTTTGTGTATTAAAATATTAATATATCCAAGGGGAAGTACAATGGTTGAATCTCAACCATAGATGGTATGGGATGGATGGCTATGATAGAGTTTTCATAGTTTACCAAATAACTTGGGTTTCCTCTATATAGGGTAAAATTGAATGGATTGACCTAACCCGATGAAGGAGAATAAACATGTATTTTACATTTGTTATTTTTTTCAAAGAAAAAAATGTTTTTATACATGGGTTTTCGAGGGTTTTCTCAACTCAAATGGGTTTTCATTTTATAATTTACCTATATATATATATATATATATATATATATAGGATTTGGATCATTTGAGAACCACCATTTAGGGAGAGAACCAAAGAACCAAGTGTGAACATGTGGCATTTGTGTAAATATGTTGTAAGGTGGCATTTTTGTAATTATGGTGTATAATTTTAGAAAAAAAAATAAAAGAAATCAAACATCAGATATTACGTATACTTCTTCATCTTCTCCATCTATTCTTCAAAACCCTAATTTACTCCATAACCACCATTAACCACCATTGATCAATCATACCATGATACCACCTTACCATCACCGAACAACCACCTGAACACCGCCATACTAGTGTCGAACCATCAATTAACCATAATATCATATCGTTTACCCACTAAATCGACTTCGAATTACATCAATGGCATCATCCGATTCTTCACGTGTTGTTCCTAATCCATCTATCAATGATAATGCAAATCATACGTCTGGTAAAAACCCTATGTCTATTTCATCTGGAAATCAACACATCGTTCATGTCTTCGAATCTATGTCTACAAATTCCATGTCTGCAGCATCCATTGTTGGTGTTTCTACAGAATCTGTTACATATGATGAAAGCTCACCGTCTAACGCAACAACATCCATACCTGCTAATGAAGGGTTGCAATTCGTACGATCTGAAACTAAAGGTATAATACTATCCTCGTCCATTATATTGTATTCATACATGTGCGTATATGACATATCGACTACAACATAACAACTATTTTACATATACTTCATAAATGCACATGTGCATAGACTACTGTTTTTACATATTTTCTAATATTTATACATTAGTTCTACTGATAGCCTAATTACCATTAAATGATTTATTTGTTTTGGTTTGATTGCCACCCGTAAAAACTTTGCGTAACACTTTATGTGTATGTACACCTGTTTATGTAGATATATATGATTAATATTTGTTTTGTACCTATGCGTTATTGATCCATGTATATAGTACATCTTTTTTACTGATGTCCTACTTATCAATTGCAAACAGTCAATATATTTTTTTACAATACATATTGATTAATGGTCTGTTATTGTTATACTATCATAATATGAATACAAACATAACATACATTTTACAAACACATTATACATGCACATGTGCATCACACAATGTTTGTTATATTTTGCATCAATTTCATACCACCCAATCTAATTTGTTTACTAATCATCCATTATCCACTTTTTTTTTAAAAAAAAACATGTACAGGAACAATAATGACTTCTGTGTATGCAACGCCTAATGGCACCTCGTACTGGATACCCGATGTTGATGATGCATACACGCCTGTTTTAAATAGTACATTCAAACATTGGGAGGACGTTATGATGATGTACAACACCTATGCGGCAAAATCCGGGTTTTCTACCCGTCTCAGCACAACAAAACGAAAAAAAGACAAAAACGATCCTTCCAACAAACAACTCACACATCGTTACATACTTTGTTCCAAAGCAGGCAAACCAAAATTCAAAAATTTTAATCCTTCTGACCCTCCCAAAAAAAAGCACCGTCGAGGCCGATTTACCGTTTCCGAATGTCGTGCACGACTAACAGTACGATATGACAACGATAAAAATCTGTATGAAATATATGGCTTCAATCCAATACACAACCATTGTATGGTTAGTAGTGACAATGCTGACCTAATGAAACAAAACAGACAACTTGGCTTTGAAGAACAACAATTCATACACAGAGTTAGTCTCAACAAGATTGGCCCGCATGTCGCACATAACATCCAAGTGTCTCTGAAAGGCGGACCTCATAATGTTCGTGGCACCAAAGATGACTTTAAAAATTGCACTCGCGACATACGTTTGTTCATTGGTGAACGTGATGCGCAACTCATATTGGACACAATGAATGCCAGAACCAGAAATCTCAAAGAGTTTTATTTCGATTATGTTGTAGTTGACAATGAACTACAATCATTCTTCTGGGTTGATTTCGTGTCCTTGCGCAATTATGAATCCTTCGGTGATGTGTGTGCATTCGATGCCACTTATGACACCAACAAGTTAGTCTTTACTGTTCACTTTCAATATTTTTTAATGTTCGTATTATGCATCACATTTAGACAACAGTTATTGATAAACAAAAGTTGTTATTAATTGTTTAATCAATTTAAACATGTATGCACATATGCATATATGTATATGCACATGTGCATATATATGTATATTCACGTGTGCATATACATATATGCACAAGTTAGTATTCACTGTTCACTTTAACTATTTTTTACCGTTCATACCTTACAATTACAACATACTAACCTGATGCACATGTGCAATCATTATAACTCCCAGGTACAACATGATCTTTGAACCGTTCACTGGTGTTGATCATCACAAAAAATGTGTTACATTTGGTGCTGGAATGTTGTATGACGAGACGATTGAATCATACACGTGGCTACTCAACACCTTCTTGACTGCTCACAAACATCGGCAACCAACATTCATACTCACCGATCAAGATGCCGCCATGAAGCAAGCCGTGTCAACTATATTCACCAAATCCATCCATCGTTTGTGTATGTGGCATATTATGCGAAAACTTCCGTCCAAGGTACATCATGAATTATTTCATATTAACAATAAAACATTAACTATAAACATACTAATACTACTCTATGACTAAACTGACCAATTCTTATATTATGTTTAGATTTCAAAAGACATCTTAGACAACACAACTCTTCGCTCTTCCATCCATAAATTAGTATGGAACTTATTCATTACTCCTGACACGTTTGAATCAAGATGGCATCTATTAATGGAGGAGTACCAACTGACTAGTCACCCTTGGTTGTGTGAAATGTTCGACATTCGACATAATTGGGTCCCATGCTATTTCAGAGAAATCTCCATGTCATGCTTAATGAAAACCACCTCAAGGTGTGAGAGCTCAAATGCGCGTTTTAAAGTTAACTCTAAGTCCACAAACACATTGGTACAATTCCTCATGTGTTTTGACACATCCATTGATGATCAACGCCACACCCAACGCAAAATGGAATTTGAAAGTGATACTTCAACTCCCCGACTAAGCACAGGCCTCCGTATAGAATCACACGCCGCTGAAATATACACGTGGTCCATGTTCACTGAGGTGAGAAAAGAGATATATATGGGCATGATGCATTGTCTACCTATTGAACGGCCAACCGACGGATCTTCAAACATCAAACACTATACTATCCGGCATTGCAAAACAAACATGGACTATGTTAATGAATTTGAGGTACCTTCATATTATTACTTTATTAGATAAATAAAAAAAACTGCCAAAATACCCTTATTGCACATGTGCAACATCCATACTCATCATTTTACCAACATTCATCAACCACCATAAACATCTATATGCAACACACATATGTATTACTACATGTTTGTATCATTAACTTTATGCCATTTCTTCCAAACACATCAATATGCACATGTGCATACTTTCAATAATCATGTATTTCATATTATAACACTCACATACATGCAGGTTGCCCTTAATGTTTCTGATAACACCGTACGATGTACATGCATGGGTTTCATCCGTCTTGGTTACCTATGTCGTCATGCATTCTGCGCGTTTCGATACAATCAAATCGACCGTATTCCATCACGTTACATTCAGCCAAGATGGAGACGGGATGCCCTTCCAGCCGTAGTTCACAGCATATCCAACATGTACTCATCTGACACCAACGATGTTGCTGTTTTAAGGAATGAAATATCAGAAATTGTTTCACAATGCATGACCCGAGTTAGACGCAATCCTGAAAATCTACGTGCCTTGTCGGCAGAATTCAAACAAATCAGAAATCGCATATTCAAATCGTTCCCTGATGAACCCAAATGCAACCAAAAAACAGCCAACATCAGTGATATACTTAACCTACCTGCTACTTCTGATGTCAATGTTCATCCTCCACAAGGTATAACAAATAAAGGGTGTGGTACGAAGAAACAACGGATCGGCCCGGGACAAAAGGTTAAAGACAAACGAAAAAAAGCTGCCCGTCATTGCAATAAATGTAACAAATATGTTTACGACCATGATTCACGCAACTGTGAAAAAGTACGGGCTGCAAAACTTGCTCAACAATCGGAAAAGCGTGCTGCCGCATCTGCTAAAGGACTCTATGTTCCCACCGACACTGATGAAGACGACGATCCCAATGACAATTATGATGATGATGATGCTAGTGACCATGATGTTAATGAAGAATCTTCCGGTGTTGCTGCCCACAGGAATACTACTAATGTTTCTGAAAGAAGTTCAGGCGTTGCTACACATGAACATCCGCTTAGACGTCCGTCTAGGCCTCGTAATGGACCTGGCCGTTTTTAACTTTTCCAATTTATATCGTTTTAACTATATTGAAATTTCATTATTATTTTTTTTCTTTTAATTCAATATGTTTCGACATTATGCTTACATTACTTTCATACAATACAGTTATTAAATGAATACCATTATTAATCCAAACATATTATATATGTTAATGCACATTCGCAATACTCAAACAACATACTGACTATGCACATGTGCATAATACAACATTTTTACAACACAACAATTTCCAACATATAAAAAACATAACTTATACATTCGTAATACAATACTCACAACATGTACTGTTATGCACATGTGCATAACACAACATTTTTTACACCACATCAATTTCCAACATCTAACAATCATACCTTATACCTCCGTAATACAATACTCACAACATGTACTGTTATGCACATGTGCATATCACAAAATTTTAAAACACATCAACTTCCGACATCTATATAATGTGTTTTGTACATCAAAAAATTAAAAACAACTTATTTCTGTTATCATTCGTAATATAATACTCACAACATGTACTGTTGTGCACATGTGCATAATGCAAAATTTTACAACTCATCAACTTTCGACATCAATATAATGTGTTTGGTATATCAATAATTAAAAACAAATTAATTATGTTTTCCATCATACAACCATTACACCATTTCATATTACTAATACATCATTCATACACATCAATTCGATATAATTTTTATAACTCGTGCACATGTGCAATTTCAAACATTTATATCTCATATTCACATATGCACATGTGCATTCGTCCATAAATTCATATCTTTCCCAATTGAACCAACACCATCATATTACAATACTTCATACGACCATGTGGTATACATATCATGCGTACTCATACACACATGCACATGTGCATATGGCTACATACTTAATATAACGACACTACCTACCATATGAAAATGAACACACCATAATTGACCGAAAATAACCATATACTACTGATCAACATAAAAATATCCATACACCATATTTCAAAATATACAAATTTGGTTTCTTACCAACTATTTTTCACTAATCTAACAAACCAAACATACCCATCCTAACCACCAACCTTTTTACAACATCCCACATGCTAATCCTTACATCCCTTTTTGTTCATCTTCTTCCCATTTCTTCAACTTCTCACAACACTCACAATACCTTTTCATTTCATCATCTATCCTCTTCTTTGTATCCTCATCCTTCAACATAAACATCGTCTCTTTTGCCGTATTTTCAACAGACACCTTGTACACATTCGCTTTTGATAACAACAATGTTGCTGCAATTTTCATCCTCATATTTAGAATCTGACATGTTTGTATTTCTTTATCCTTACTGAATCCGCACTCAAACTTCTCGTTACTCCCTCGATACATCTCCATATGCCTCATCGCAAATACCCCACAATCTGTGACATTATCAGACGTCGCCCACTCCAACTTCATCCTTGACAACTTTGCTTTAGCCATTTGTTCCGCCTTAGGATGATCAACCGTCCTCAAATAATCAACCAAATAATTCTTCTGCAATAACATAAACATACACATTATTACACATAATTATAAATAATAATATCTACTTTTATTATTTAAATACTTTAAATCAAAAACATACCACTTTGCATGGAGACCCAATCTCACTAAACTTTGTTCCCACTCTCATGGTGTACAACCCTTTGTTTGACACCATGTTATCAATCACCTCCACCTTTTCATTTTCCAAATCAAAACATATCAGATAATAATGTCTATTCTCCAACATTGGGATTATTATAATGTTGAATGCCTTCAGGTCCATCAGTTTGTCATCACATTCCAACACCTCCCTCAAACGTGATTTCATTGTTGCGAAAGCCTTTTCTTTTGTCTGACGCTTTTCCAACATAAATACCGGCTGTTATTTCATACATATATATGTTCAGCAACTTGTTTATAAAAAAAAAAACAATAACAATCACTACTTACTATTGTTGTTGCGTAACAACATAACCGTCTCTTCCCTTCTGTTTTCACTTTCCTCTCATTAAAGTTGAGTATTGTTGCCCAACAATCTATCACATTTGCTTCCACCTCTTTCCCTTCTCTCAAAGATGTAATCAGATAGGTCATTGTTGTCAATCCATGTTCAGTTTCAAATATATTTTTCCTACAACATTAAACAATTCACATAATCCAATTATAAATAAACATCCATAATTATCATAATCATTGTGCACATGTGCATTTACACATGTAACCGATCTTTCACATATGCATCTACACATTCAGACCATTATGCACATGTGCATTTACAACTATAAACCATTTTGCACATGTGCATCTACACATGCATACCATTATGCACATGTGCATTTACACCTATAAACCATTATGCACATATGCATTGCCACAGAAAACCCATTATGCACATGTGCATTCACACCTATAAACAATTATGCACATGTGCATTTACACATATAAACCATTATGCACATAAAACCCATTATGCACATGTGCATTCACACCTATAAACAATTATGCACATGTGCATTTACACATAAAAACCATTATGCACATATGCATTCACACATATAAACCATTATGCACATGTGCATTTATACATTTGATTATAATGTAACCAATTCTCATACATATAAAACATGCACTATCTTTAATTACTTACATAAATGACATTGCAACCTCTTCCTTCTCCACCGCAATATCAATAGATTCATTAACATCCTTCTTCCTATCCACCCTACATCATTAACATTGTACATTATTACCACAATATAAAACATTTACAAATACAAAACATTAACCTAACATTACCCACATTTACTATAATATATCTAACAAGTAAGTTTACCTTTCTTTATCAACAACTGTTGTCAACAAGAATTGCCATACCAATTTTCCCTCTTCATCTAATGGTGTACATAAATTTAACTCTTCAACATCCATTTCGTCATCATCTGTATCTGATTCAACTGAGCTTTGTGACAACAAATTAAAGTTTGGCACCGTATTATCAACCACCTTTGTTCTTTTTGATCTTCTCCTTTCAACTACCTCAGCCTCCGTGTTTAAAATAACATCCTTTATAACATCATCCACATTTCCATCATTTATCACTTTCCCTTCATCACCTTTTTTTGCCCTAATATAAACATTCCGTCCTCTAAGAAACCCAATACGCACCTTTCCCTCGTTTACATTATCAGACTGTTCAACATTCTCTCCGCCATCTGATTTTTTATTATCCATCATGTCTACCGTTGTATTAACCTTACTACTTTCCTTACTACTCTCCGGTACCACCACATTATCATTCACACCACACTGACCTTTGTTTCCATCAGATGAACTTACATTCATCTTTATACCGAATAAACAATCATATGTTTCAACTAAACCAGCCACCCTGTCGTCATTAGGAAATTTTGAGCATGCATCAACTATATACTTGTCTAATACGTCCTTTTTCTCAACAATCCAATCTATCAAACTCTCAATTTTCTTGATGTGCCCCTAATTAACAACAACATAAATAAAAATATCATCAATATTAATACAATAATATACGGCAAAAACAATATATATCATAATGCACATGTGCATTATACTGAATTTATCTGTTTACAAAACTGAACATCAATATACAATTATTATTTTCTATATCTCTTCAAATACATTTCATTAACTACTTTATTATACACAGATATTACACAATAAACCCAACATGCACATGTGCATCAAGATAAACCCAACAACATGCACATGTGCAAAACTCTCAAAATTACCAATACAATTTACAATACATGACATACCTCGACATTGTCTGCCTTTCCATCTTCTTTCATTTTTATTGCATCATCCTCATAACCGTCCCCATCTTCCAAGTCGACATAGGCATCTCTAACTTCCCCTCGTCCGAACCCGCCATCTCTTATTTCAATTTTTTCTCTCTTACTTAACATTTCTTTCGTCCAAAACTCAATTGGGTGCATCCTTCGTACTTTATTCATATCACCACACTCCGTCCTATCAACATACAATAACTGCACATGTGCAATAATACGATAATAATTAATTTATACCAATCAGTGCGTCCCATAACAAATAATCACAATGATGTTTTAAATATACAATAATGAAAATAATATCATACCACCAAGATTGTCAACGCCCCGTTGAAATACTTTGAGTTATTTAGCCGATCCCAATTATTCTTACTTTCTCTCATTAACCCACACACATACGCACACCAATTCACATCCCCCACTTTCACCTCATCGTTCAAGTATGACAAAAAATCAGTCTTACAGCTCCCGCTCTTATCTATTTCAACCATTGTATTCATAAACAATGTTATGAAATCATATTCAAAAAATATCCCATCATCATCTGGATTCTTCTCAATTCTTTCAACAATCCTACTCGGTGTTAATAAAGACCCTCTATACAACTCCAACCATTCACTAACTGTGTCATCACCATCACCATCATCATTCGTTTTTTGATTTTCTTGCAACTGCCTCTTCATTGTTGGTTGCAACACTATTCCACTATTTTTCAGCCCTAACAATCTGCTAACCCCTTCTTCATTCACATCTATCACACCGTTTTTTGTTTTAATCAACATTTGCTTTCCATTAAAGTTGTCTACAACGTAGTGTGACAACTTTGCCGGTAACCCGTCTGTGTTTAGTTGTAAGATCTTACCAAAACCCATATTAACAACTGTCTCTCTTTGTCTTTTTGACAACGCTCTTATACCCAGCCAAAGTTGACGTGGAGTAACACGTGTTCGTATCGAACGCCAATTTGTTTTTTTCACGACCATCTTCTTATTTGACTTCACTGCTACCGTTTTAACACGCTTTGTCTTAAATTCTTTTTTTGCATTTAAATCTGCACACACATAAATCATACAACATATTATATCATGTTCATACATTACGATGCACATGTGCATAAACAATAATATGTGTTAAATATTTAGCGTAACGTACCATCATTATCTGTTGCTTCCACGTGCTTCCGTTTATCTGATCTTGTTTTAATCTTTCTCTTTAAAACTTTATCTGCATATAATATATTTTGTGTGCAATCATTCAGCATTTAATATTTCATAAAAAACATGCATTCATGCACATGTGCATTCTATCTATATTAAATAAATAACATATTTACAACCTGGCTCAGCTTTCTGACAAACCGTGTCATTACCAGCTTCTGAAAGTTAAAACGGAGTTTAATTAGTTTATGTTATAAATTAAATAACTAACTTAACAGATAACAATTGAATCTCAATCATATCAACACTAAATGAATGATGCCAACCTGTTTCAACGGTTTGATCAACATCTATTTCGTTATCTTCACTAGCATCCGGTAATCTTTTTGTGCTTTTATCTCTTGATTGTAAAACAAATGTTACCTTCTTAGTTGTTTTCCCCATCTATTAAGTACAAACATTAAGGAACATATAAGATAACCGAAAATTTTAATCTAAATGCACATGTGCAACAATATTACTTTAATAATTACAACAAAACATTTACATCTACGCATTATTTTGTACTCACTTATAACAGTCTGCTATTTACCATTACTTTTTAATATCACAATCTACGTTTTGCACATGTGCATTTTTAATAAAACGTTTTGCACTTGTGCATTTATAACTACAAACACTTACTAAATCATAATCAGATGATACTAACATCAAAACAGCACATCAAAACAACACATACAACTTCTGCAGATACACGTGAAGCTAACGCCTCGCGTGGTCGCGCCTCAGCTTTCAAAACCAAAACGCCATGGAGCACTTCTTGCTTTTTAATACCAAGTCTAGCACAAAACTCAACAATATGCCGACTATTTCCACAAACACACTTAACCGGTTTTTCTTAAAATGCTAATAATCTCACCAAAAACAAACATCCAACTATCCAAACACCCCAAATCTTGACCTAAATCCCTAGACTGTAATTCCTTGTTTTCCTCAGTAAACACTCAAACTAATAGTGTATCATTTTTTCGGCTTCAAACCTAGTTAGCTTTCATTTTCTTCTAGCCCTAACTCACTTGTGACCACAAATTCTAAATCTAACTCTGCAATTACCTCTCTAGCAATTAGCATCTAACTCTATGATTCCAAACATTACTGTGCCCTAGCATATTATATAAGCTACATCTCTAGCATATCATAAAATAATCAAATCGTATTAAATAAACCTAAATCATAAAACTGGCGCATATGTATAGAATAATAATAATATCAATGAAATTAAAATTGAAAGGGAAAGGAAGTTTACAATGGCGGATACGGGGGAAAGAGGCGGAGTGACGAAGAACGGGCCAGAAGTAGTAGCAATTGACAGTGGTTTTTGGACAGTGATATTTGGGTAGCAGCGGCGAAGGGTTTTGGTGGGTGGTTTTTGAATGTTATAACCCAGATTCCAATAATAACCCGGTTATGTTATAACCCGGATTCAAATTTGATTGTTTGTTTGTTTGTGTATTTACAATAATGCCATCCCTTCACATTGGTTCTTTGGTTCTCTCCCTAAAGTTGGTTCTCGTATGATCCCTACCCTATATATATATATATTCCAAATGGTTATATCCTACATGGCACTCGTATAGTTATTCTCCTCTTTAAGGGTCTGTTTGGTATGGGTTAATGTAATAAACGAGGGAATGGAATGGACAAGGAAATGAAATGGACAAAGGAATGAAATGGATGATTACCATTCCATGGTCTTGTTTGGTTACCACGTAAGAATGGAATGAATCATTACTTTCTATTGTTTGGTAAGTAGGAAAACACATAGGAATAAAACCGGCGATGATGAGTGGTGGCGATGGCGGTTGATAGTGGGTGCCGGCGACGGTGGTTGGTGGTGGCGGAGGAGGAGGTGGTGGTGGTCGTGGTAGCGGCAACGGTGGTGGTTAATGGCGGCGGAAACGATGGGTGGTGGTGGTGGTCAGTGGATGGCGACAGGGAGTAACAGGGACAGTGATTGGTGGCTGCGGCGGTGGTGGTGGTGATGGTCGGTGCGTGTCGGTGCGTGTCGGTGACGGAGTGTGTTGGTGGTGGCGGTCGGTCGGTGCTTGGTCGTGGGTGGCGGTGGTCGGTTGTGGAGGTGGCTATTGATGGTGATGGTGGTGGTCGGTGACGGAAAGTGTCGGTGGTGGTAGTCGGTGCTTAGTGGTGGGTGGTGGTGGTCAGTGGTGGAGGTGGCGGTAACGGTTAGTGGTGGGTGAGGTGGTGGTAGTGGTCGGTGACGAAGAGTGTCGGTGATGGCGGTCAGTGCTTAGTGGTGGGTGTCGGTGGTCGATGGTGGAGGTTGATGGTTGGTAGTGGGTGGGGTGGTCGGTGGGTGGGTGTGGCAGTGGTCGGTGACGGAGAGTGGCGGTGGCGGTCGGTGGGTGGCGGCAATCTGGTGGTTGGTGGTGGTCGGCAATGGCGGTGGTCGGTGGTGGCGTCAAGTGGTGGTGGTGGCGATGGGTGGTAGTGGTAAAGGTTGGTGGTGATGGTGGTCGGTGCTGATAAAGGGTGACAAATGGAATGGAATAGAAAAAAAACAGGGGGGATGGATGGAATGAATTTTGAGGTTTTTAGAAGGAATGGAATGGAGGATGTAATGGATGATTCCATTACCTTGACTAACCAAACACTTTTTTTTCATTCTATCGTAATGCTCCATTCCATTCCGCCTTCCATTACTGCATACCAAACGCTACCTAAGAGTGCTATGTAAGATATCATGTGGCATTGAGTGATTTTAGAAAAAAAAAATGATTTTTCTCTCTTATGTTTCCTCCGTAATATTTAAACGTTTATATCTTTTATATACGAGATTTTTTAAAGAAAAAAATTACACCGAATTAACGAGCATTTCATTATCTTTCCAACGAGTACCATAGTACTATATAAAATTCGGAGAAAAAAAACGACTATTTTTTGTAGGGTTTTGTTCGTACAGAAAAAAAAACACAAAGTGTTCATGTATTAATCATGTATAGGCAAATCATTAGTTATGTTTAAACCAGTAAATATGAATTCTATTTATAACAGATGTTAGTATTGGAATTGAACATTGTTTTAGGTTAGGTTTTAATATTAGAGTTTTACATTGTTTAAGGTTAGACGTTAACATTGAAAATACATTGTTAATTGTTTTAGGTTAGGTGTTACCCGAAGCTTTCCTGCATGTAACTGTAAAGTGCATCACTCTTTTTCGTATGTAAAATTGATATGTCATATTAAATTTCTCAACCCCGGGACGCTCCCAAGGTATAAATCTAGTAAAAAAAACAAAATGAATTTCATAGGGATCATGGGGTCGAAATCGAAATTTCATTTGAGTCGGTGTCAAATATTTTTGTCGTTGTACTAAAATACTTTTTTCCTTGGGGTGTGGTCGTACGGGCGGCCCCTGTAAACCCTATGTGGGTACGTAGTACGCACGCACTACACGGTTATGATTTTAGTGATTCTTGCAACATGTATGATAAACTTTTACAATGTTGTTATGGTCAAAGAGGTGCCACTTGCGTACCTTAAAATAGGTTGTTTAACGTTGGAGACCAATTTTAGGTATAAGCAAGTGTAGTGGATGATAATATTAAGTGGCTTTTGGCTTAATTTAAACATCACGTGACTTATTATGAGAATAATTTTTTTTTTTTTTTTTTTTGAAAATGTATTATGAGCATAAATGATTATAATATTACTTGGCTTTTGGTATGTTTTAAATACCACGTGACTTATAGTGATCATAAGTTCGAGCCTTGAAGAATACCAAGTTTTACCAATTATTCAATGTTGTGCCTTTGAGCATGTGGATAGTTGAGTTTTCCTTGAATTGGTGGACCTAGAAGACCGGGTGCCCTGTGGGTATATTGTATTCGTTGACCTTTCAAAAAAAAATTATGAATGGCTTTTGGGTTACCTTAAACACTCGTACCACATTTGACGCTCCGAAAAGAAGCGGAAAATAGAAACGGCTGTTAACGGCACCGACTCCTGTCCTCAACTTGGGGAATTTATAAATTTTATAAATTCTATCCTAAAGTCTACTAGCAATAACATATGGTAGTATATATATATATTTTTTAATAAATTACTAGTACTAGTGTGGTCAATGTGGTATTTACGTTTTGTGGTTTTTGTTTCTCTTTACAAAACTTATGGATTGTTTGAATGCATCAATTATACCAACTCTTTACATACATGCATAATAATATTAATATAAGAAGTAAGAAACTCGTGCGTTGTCACGGCGGTAACAATTTATAATGCGGTACTCAATTTTATTGTTTTACCCATTTTAGACTGAGACTGAAATTAAATAATACAGTTTTGTTGATTATTGTACACCCACCCTAGAGTTAGAAATGTTGAGTAAAATTGTTTTCATTTACATCCACATCAAACCTGATAATTATGAATAGAAATATTGATTAGCCCACTTATTTTAAATTAAAGCAAACATCGTAAAAGGCTAAAGTTTAAAATGTATAGATAGTTATAGTCGTACTTTGTCTCTAACAAGCCATGCGAGTGAGCTTGATATATAATGTAAAACGAAAGGGGTTTAACAGTTAGATTTCAACCAAAATGTATTTTAGTGTAAAATTAACTAAAGGAAAAAAAAATCATACAATATTAGCATTTTTAACAAGTGTTTACAACCTTTTAAATTGCTTAAACTCATATTATACATAATAAACCTTTAACTAACTATAAATGAGGGGTTATGATAAAAATGTACAAGTTAGTTTTGCAAATAGGGGTAGTATTTGAAGAATTTTCATGACATTTTGAGTGTGAATCAAGGAATTTTTCAGATGTCATCTTAAAAGACATATAAAATTTCTATCATAGCCATCTTTGGCTCTTTATGATGTAGTATAGATAATATGATGACTCTTTGTATGATAAACTTCTATATATAGAGTTATTATATCTCATTTTGACATATCCATAAGAAAAGCATTTTCTCACTCTTTCATTCTTTTTTCTCTATTTTGACTATAGGTTATGGTTGTTTTTCAACACGTTATCGACTTATTGAGGTTTTGTTCTTGAAGTTAAACCTTAAGGTGAGTTTGTATTGTCTAATTGATTTGTTTTGTCTCAGTCTCTTGAAATAATTCATACAGTTTTGGATAAGAAGAAGATTTATGTTATTGTTCGGTACGATTATTGATTATACATTTCTCAACTAAGCAAATTATGATATTTATCAAGAATAGTTTAATCATATTGTCTAAGTTAGCAATACTACGAATGAGAAGAATTAACAATTATAAATGATTTGATGGTGTTTTTTTTTTTCTATATAATTTTAGTTGCGGACTCTTTTGTATTGAAAATGGATCTTGGAATTTCAAGATATGAAAAACTTTAATTCCTATAAAGATCGTACATTTTGCCAAATATAATTGTGTAATCAATGTTGTTTCAAGTTTGATATGAATTGGTCTACAATTTAACTGTCATATTAATTCATATGTTTTGGTATAATATAGTTTATCATGTCAACCCTTGCAAAGCTTGAATTTTTGGCTTTGGACATTACGGGAAAAAATTATTTATCATGGGTGTTGGATGCGGAAATACACTTGAATGCTAATAATCTTGGTGACACGGTTAAAGAAGGAATTGAAACAACCACCCAAGATAAAGCAAAAGCAATGATTTTCCTACGCCGTCATATCGATGATGATTTAAAAACCGAATACATCACGATTAAGGATCCACTTGTCCTTTGGACTAAGTTAAAAGAAAGATATGACCACCAGAAAATGGTAATACTGCCAAGAGCTCGTTATGAATGGATCCAGTTAGGATTACAAGACTTTAAGTCAATAAGCGAGTATAACTCGGCAATGTTTAGAATAACCTCACAATTAATTTTGTGTGGAGAAAACATTACTGATAAGGATATGTTGGAAAAAACATTATCCACCTTTCATGAATCAAATATGCTATTGCAGCAGCAGTATCGTGAAAGAGGTTTCACCAAATATTGTGAACTAATTTCATGTTTACTTGTGGCCGAACAAAACAATGAGCTATTGATGAAAAATCATGAAACTCATCTAGTTGGCACAAAAACAGTCCTTGGAGCGAATGTGTCAACATGTAACGAGCAACAAGGAAGTCATGGACGTGGTCGTGGATATAACAAGAGAAATTATAATGGTGTTCAGTTTAAGACCACAAAAGTGTACCAGAAATGGCAAGAAAATGCAAAGAATTCTATGGATAAAGGTGGTAGAAAGAAAAATGTAACCACATCAAATGCATGTCATCGATGTGGAAGTGATAACCATTGGGCGCGTACTTGTCGTACACCCAAACATTTGGTGGGACTCTACCAGCAATCCATCAAAAACAAAGGAAAAGGAAAAGCAATAAAGACGAATTTCACATATGAAGTTAGAAACATTGATGTCCCTGGTGGTATCCTTAATAATACAACTAATCTAGACATTGACGATTTCCTTACCGATCCAACTAATTTGGATTCTGGTGACGTCATGGTTGATGCACCCCAGTTGGATGCTTGCAATTTTCCTTACATGTGAATGATTGGATTTTAAGCTACGCTAATTTCTTAATGTTCTTAAACATTTTGTTTAAAACTATGTTTCCTTTTTAAGTGTATTAGATGTTTGGGACTTATTAGGTTTGAAACATTTTAGTGATGCACTTTTTTTTAAGTGTATGGAGCATTTAATTTAAATATCTTATTAATGGTGAAGACAATGTCTATTCGACAGTGCCAATGTACAAATAATTTTCAAGAAAAGAAATTATTTGTTTAATTTTATTATAAAAGAGGCTAACGTTGATGTTATACTCAATAGTTCAAAATTAGTTGAAGGCTTTGAAGAAGCATATGTATTGTTATCAGGTGGAACACAAATTAAATTTATTAATGCATTATTTGCCCTAGTATCTCAAAGAAATCTAATAAGCTTTAAAGATATTCATCTAAATAAATATTATCTTAAGACCACATGTGAGGGCAAATGTGTGCCTTCAAACAACAAGTAAGATTTCTGGTAAAAAGCATGTATTATAAAAATTACCCACAGTTGTCCCTAGTTTTTATGGTACTAAAATTATTGAAATTGAATAAAATATGGCCATAAACCAGAAGTTTATGGAGCGAAAAAAAAAATTATCATTTGGCATGACCGTTAGGCTATCCCGGATCATTAATGATATGAATAGTTATAGAAAATTCATGGGGGCGTTCTTTTAAGAACCAGAAGATTCTTCAGTCTAAGGACTTTACATGTGTTGCATGCTCACAAGGAAAATTAATTACTCACCCATCACCGACTAAGGTGGGGATTAAATTCCCAAGTTCTTTTTTGGAAGAATATACAGAGATATATGTGGGCCGATTCATCCTTCTAGTGGACTATTTAGATATTTTATGGTCCTAATTGATACTTCAACTAGATGGTCTCACATGTGCTTATTATCATGTCAACAAAGTAAATTAACATAGTATTGTGAAATATGAACAAACTAAAACCAAGAAAACCTAACAAAACTGAGATTAAAGTTCAAATTTAAAACACTTAATTTTACACTCAATATCAAGGTATTTGTCTGAAATCTGATTCTAATTTTGATTTCTTCTAAGGTCAAAATCTTCAAACATTGAAGCAATAATCACTTAAAATACCAAATTTATCAATAAAATTAACTTGATGTGTATGACAGTGTATCTCCTTGTAGAAGCAATGTGGGAGAAACACGAATATTCCAGTAGCGTCGCCAATGTTTATCTTACATCCACAACCACTTTTATGTGACTTACAAACCTACAAACCAATCGCATCAATCACCGAACATCGGATGTTATTTAATAATCCAGTCTTGATAATAACCCCAAAATCAAACAATTCATCAAACTTGGTCACGAAAATACATCTAGTTAAAGAAAAACAAATTGTATCCGACAAAGCAGGCGAAGACTAATAACTCAGAGATGTCTCTCACACTTGCACTGGCGGTAGGCTTCAGTTGTGCAATTTTTTGGTGGTGGCGAATGTTATGCGGCCTTTAGGTTTTCATAATTGTGATTAGAGAATGGAAATGTCATACAGAAACAGGTTAAGGTTGAGGTTGTGAAACAGAGCGGATATGAGGGTCTATGTGGTGATAATGGTTCTTCTATGAGTAAAAACACATTGTAAGACCATTTATAGTGGGGGAGGTTTTGGGTGTTTTCCTCCCCCCAACAATGCCCCAGAATGCCTTGCACACCTCCCCCGTAGGCGTTATGGTTGAAAATTGGGTGTTGGCGTGATTATAAAAACGCTGGTGAAAGGGGCGAAGGGGTTTGAAGTTTTGGTTTGGGTGGATATTTTCCACTTGTCCTATAATGATTTGTGGAGCGGCATTATGGTAATGCCCCACTACACATGGTCTAAAATATTTTAGAAGCCGGACAAGCGTCCCCTAGTTGTTTTAAATTTTTAGTATTAGTTAATAGGTATAGATTCAATTTTTATCAAGAGCACGGTTCATAAAATAATAAAAATACTTTTGAATTGGATTATAATCTGGAAAGGAAATTACAAAATAGGAAAGAAAAGATTGTGATGTTGGTGTCAAAAAACATGATATCATACCAGAAATACTTCTTTATTAATGAAATAAACCCAACCCTAAATGTTTATACCCAAAACTTTTACAGAGAACTCAAGAACAAATCACTCAACACCTGAACAAGACTAAACTAATACAACATCTAATAACTCTCTAGATACAAACTCACTACCAAGAACTTTGATCAGGATGATCAACGAACTGAGATGATATGAAACCCTAGAGAGATACAAACTCAGGTGATAAAAGAAAAGTGATCGAAAAACTATATCTGTGAAGAAACACAAGATATATATAGAAGCAACCGAAGCTTCTATTGAGAAAACACATAATAAACGAATCTCAATCGTTGGATTATAATCACACGGATCCAACTGAGATCGATGGCTGAGAATCAAGCCTATTATAACAAAATATCCCACCAATGGACTCAGGCCTCACATTGGTTGGGCCTTCTAGATGTCTTCTGTCCAATAGTCTCTAATCAGCCAATCAGCCCAATAATCACGAACATCATCAGTCCAATGACTCCAGCTTGATCCAGTGAGCATGACATGTATCAACATATAAAAAACAACATGTATTAGAACAAAACATCAATATTATTTAGGAAGTATAAAATTGAAGTATAAAATTGAACTTATTATTTCAACACCCCCCCTCAATTTGATACTTCAAAAGGATCAAACATATTAATTTTATTCATCATTATATCATGTTGACCCACTAACAGACCTTTTGTAAACATATCAGCTAGCTGATCCTTAGTATTTATTTCACAAGTTTTAATAACACCTTTCTGTATTTGTTCTCTCAAGAAGAACAAATCCAGTTCAAAATGTTTGGTTTTGTCGTAAAAGACTGGATTTGCTGCAATGGATAAGGCAGCATTATTATCACAATATACCATTACTGGTACCTCAACCTTTTGACCCAACTCAGTTAACAAGTTGATCAACCACATCACTTCACAAACTGCTGAACACATAGACCTGTATTCAGCCTCTGCTGACGACCTAGACACAGTTGATTGCTTTTTACTCTTCCAGGATATAAGACTGTTACCCAAGAGGATACAAAATCCAGTAATTGACTTTCTAGACTCAACACATTTTGCCCAATCACTATCAGCATATGCTGATATATTAAACTTTGTTCCTTTTGAAAACAGAACCCCTTTTCCAGGAGCCCTTTTAAGGTATCTTAGTAATCTCATTGCTACCTTTAAATGAACATTTAATGGATTGTGCATGTGTTGACTTAGATAGTGTACTGAATAAGATATATCAGGTCTAGTGTGTGCTAAGTAGATTAATTTTCCAACAAATTTTTGATAACCAGTAACATTACTAACTTTCCTACTGTCATTTTTGCACATAGAAGTTAGAATATGGTTTTGCTCAATGGGATTATTAACAGGTTTGCACCCTGTCATACCAAACTCAGCTAGTAATTCCAAGCAATATTTCCTTTGGGATAAACATAAACCAGTTTTATTTTTAATTACTTCTATCCCTAGGAAATATCTTAATTCTCCCTGATCCTTGATCAAAAACTTGGTTTTCAAACATTCCTTTACATTTTCTATTTCAGACAAGCTATTACCTGTTACTACTATATCATCCACATAAACAAGTAGAAACATAATAACAGAACTAGTTTGTTTAAAAAACAAGGAATAGTCACATTTGCTTTGACAGAACCCTAAATCTACCAAAACGGAAACTAATTTCTCATTCCACATCCTTGGGGCTTGTTTCAAGCCATACAAGGATTTGTTTAATTTGCAAACTCTAGTTTCATTTTGAGAATAGTAACCATCAGGCAAAGACATGTATACATCCTCATGTAAATTACCATACAAAAATGCATTATTTACATCTAGTTGATACATATTCCAATCATGTTCAACAGCCAAGGCAATAACACATCTAACAGTAACTAACTTTACAACAGGAGAAAAGGTCTCCTCAAAATCTAAACCCTGTTTTTGACTATACCCCTTAGCTACAAGCCTAGCCTTGTATCTTTCTATATCACCATTTGATTTATATTTAATTTTATAAATCCATTTGCAACCAACAAGACTCCTACCAATAGGTAGTTCAACTAAATCCCAAGTTTTAAGAGCCTCTATTTCTTCATTCATTGCATTAATCCAATTTGGATCATTAATAGCCTCAGAAAAATTCTTTGGCTCATATGATTTATTTAAAGCAGAAGCAAAACTCCTAAATTCATAAGTCAGATTTGAGTAATTCACTACTTTTTCTACACCATACTTTACCTTACCCTCAATGACATAATCACTCAGTTTCTTAGGTATGGTAGAACTCCTACTTGAGCTTCTAGTTGTTAAAGGGACTGATTGTTCAATGTTTCCCTCAGAATGTGAAAGTTCTTCACCTTCAGATCCCACATGCCCAGCCCTATCTAGATCTAAACTACTAGCACTGGGCTGCTCAGCATGAGCCTTGCCATCTAAACTGGCAGGTTCATCACTAGATTGCTGAGACCCATGTGGTTCTTAAACAGAATTACCTAGACCCTTTCCTTCATCATTGGGATCTTGAGGTTGTTCAGTGTTTGTGTCATCATACAGATCAAAAAAATTAAGATTGTTTACTTGAGTCTGACTATTTTCATTAAATTTTGTAAAAATAGAATTTTCTTTAAAAGGAAAGATATGTTCAAAAAACTTTACATCCCCTAGAAAAGAAGGTTGTTTTGGTGTCTAAACTAAACACTTTATAACCTTTCTTTTCTGTTGAGTAACCTATAAACACACATTTTTCTGACCTACTATTCATTTTATCAGACTCATTAAGAACTGTACAAAAACACAAACACCCAAACACTTTAAGTTGATCTAGAAAGGGTTCAAAATTAAAAATAAGCTCATATGGAGTTCTGCCACCTAGTACTGATGAAGGAGTCCTATTAATAAGGTAAGCAGCAGTTAGAATACAATCTGACCAGAACCTAACAGGTATACTACTTTGGAATAAAAGTGCTCTTGCTACATTTAATAAGTGTCTGTGCTTTCTTTCTACTATTCCATTCTGTTGTGGTGTGTATGTGCATGAAGTTTGTTGTAAAATACCTTTAGACCTTAAGAAATTATTCATTTGACTATTTATAAACTCAGTACCATTATCATTTCTGAAACACTTAACATCTTTTTTAAACTGAGTTTTAATAATTTCTACAAAATCCTTAACATTTTCAAATACTTCTGTTTTACTTTTCATTAAACACACCCAAACAGCCCTAGAAAAGTCATCAACAATGGTAAGGAAGTATCTAAACCCTTCCCTACTAGGAACCTTGTAAGGGCCCCACACATCTAAATGAACTAATTCACCAAGTTCTTTAGATTTGTGTGTGCTCAGTGGAAATGGTTCCCTATGTTGTTTAGCTTTAAAGCACACATCACAAGGTTCTGAGTTATCATGGTCTGATAGTCCTAATTTGGTTTTAAGACACCTAATGGCTTGATCAGATGGATGACCCAATCTGCCATGCCATAAATTGTTTATACTACTATGGTTACAACACACCTTATTAAACATCATAGAGTTACCACAGAAGTACAACCCATCTACTTGACTACCAGTCACCAGGACACTCTTGGTTACCAAGTCCTGTACATAACATTTATGCTCATCAAATACTACATTTACCTTGTTATCTTTAGCTAACTTATGTATAGAAATAAGATTTATTGAATACTCAGGAACAACCAACACATCTAATAACATAACATTATTTGCTAACTTAATATTTCCAATTTTAGTGACAATAGCATCTGTTCCATTAGGGTGTTTTACTCTAATATTGAACTCAGTTACATCAATAAAATTTATTAAGTTTTCCTCATTTTTAATCATGTGTTGATTTGCCCCAGAGTCAAATATCCAACCCCAAATCCTACCCTTTTTTGAGTTAGCAGCAAAACAGAAAATAGGTTTACAGCATACACTAGCACAAAAAGGACTGAACCCACCTGACACATTGCAGCTCTTAGGAGCATCACCAGATTTATCATTAAGCAAATTCAACAGTCTGTTAAACTGTTCACTAGACAGAGTGTTTAAAGACACATCAGAATTATCACACACAGTTGAACTATTATTAGCACTAGCTCTTTTGACTTGTGTCCCTCTTGGTCTCATCCAAGAGGGATAACCAATTATCTCAAAACATTTATCAGCACTATGTCCAATTTTATTGCAGTGAGAACACTTTAAGTTTTGATTTGAAACTTTGTTTGTTTTCTTAAACTCAACAGGTTGATTAGTCTTTGAAAACAAAGCCATATTCTGGCCCTTTTTGTTACCATTGCGAGCATTTCTGTGAGATTCCTCTCTAGAAATGATAGCAAATGCTTCCTTAACAGAAGGCAAGGTTTCCTTTATTAATAAACTTGTTCTCACAGCCTGATAACAACTATCCAAACCCATCAAAAACTGCATTAACTTTATCATACTACTAAAGTTGTTAAACTCCCTAGCAGCATCACAAGTACAGGCAGGTAATTGTAATATTTGATCTAGTTGTTTCCACATTATATTCAACTTATGATAATACTCTGACACAGTCATACCACTTTGGTTAAAAGAGTTTATCTTCTGATATAACTCAAATACTACAGAACCATCAATTTTATCATATGTTTCTTTTAATTCTGCCCAAACATCACAAGCCAATTTAGAAAACACATGACCCATATATAGGTCTTCACTAATAGAGTTTAGAATCCATGTTAACACAATAGAGTTGCATCTATCCCATTGTCTCCCTAGAACATCATTATCTACTGATTTTACACAAGATTTGTCAATGAATCCCCATTTATTTTTAACCTGTAAGGCTAACTGCATAGAGTTAGGCCACACAGTATAGTTCTCAGACCCTTTCAATTTAACAGATACTATTGTTAAATTGCTAGAGTCTGAAGCATGTAAGTATAGAGGGTCACTAGCATCTAACTTGCTAACTAGAGTCTCACTAGGTCCACCTGAGCCTCCACCAGACTCAGGTTCTTTCCCATCCACCATATCAACACAATTAGCAGTCAACAATCACAAGATTAAAAAATACTCAGACAAGAACCACCACACTCACTCACAAAACCAAGAATCACAGGACAAAACCAATTAAAACACCAGATAGACCAACACACACGGCGAAGCCACAACAGAGGCCAGATCGTTGGTTCGTCACTCTAAAGGTGCCAACGCAAACTTGTTGAGGGAGCCTTTCCTTATTAACTAGACAATAATAGACAACTCAACACAGACACAAGAACTCAACAAGACACTATCAACAAAACCAGAGTTAATAAAAGGAACGATCTCACCAAGACTACACCCAAGTTAGGGTTATCCAACAACTCGTAATATCACAACCTTCACTTAGGGTTGTGATATCAGAGAGCAGAAGAGTAGCTTCCCAGAGACAAACCCTAATATTAGGGTTTCTTCCTATCCAAGATAAAACCCCACAGATCTCGTTTCTCCAAGTCGGATAAACACCAGGACGAAGATTTCCAGAGCAGATCTGAAGACCAGAACACTATTCAGCGGAAGAACTACCAAACCCTAGATGAACTAACTTCACCAAGAGCTAACACAGCTCTGATACCATGTCAAAAAACATGATATCATACCAGAAATACTTCTTTATTAATGAAATAAACCCAACCCTAAATGTTTATACCCAAAACTTTTACAGAGAACTCAAGAACAAATCACTCAACACCTGAACAAGACTAAACTAATACAACATCTAATAACTCTCTAGATACAAACTCACTACCAAGAACTTTGATCAGGATGATCAACGAACTGAGATGATATGAAACCCTAGAGAGATACAAACTCAGGTGATAAAAGAAAAATGATCGAAAAACTATATCTGTGAAGAAACACAAGATATATATAGAAGCAACCGAAGCTTCTATTGAGAAAACACATAATAAACGAATCTCAATCGTTGGATTATAATCACACGGATCCAACTGAGATCGATGGCTGAGAATCAAGCCTATTATAACAAAATATCCCACCAATGGACTCAGGCCTCACATTGGTTGGGCCTTCTAGATGTCTTCTGTCCAATAGTCTCTAATCAGCCAATCAGCCCAATAATCACGAACATCATCAGTCCAATGACTCCAGCTTGATCCAGTGAGCATGACATGTATCAACATATAAAAAACATGTATTAGAACAAAACATCAATATTATTTAGGAAGTATAAAATTGAAGTATAAAATTGAACTTATTATTTCAACAGTTGGTTATAGTTGAAATATTTAAAGAAAACAAGAATGAAATGAACCATATTTTGGATGAAGCCTTTGTTCGACATATATCCCTCGATATGGGTTTTGTGTATCTTATGAGAATGCTAACGTCTCTCAAGATACAACAACCGAAATGGTAGTTGTACGCCTAGAATTGACCATCGAGTTTGAAATGAACCTGGCAGGAATAGGTCAAAAATTGCTGGAAATTTGTCCTTTTTTTCTTTGCGTGTATGGCTTTTGTGTGTGTATTGTGGGATTCTATGTGTTTGTAAGTGTATTTGCAATTAAAGGAACATCTTAGTTTAATAAACATCTTAAAAGAAAAAACTTTGTGTGTATGGCTTTTGTGTGTGTATTGTGGGATTCTATGTGTTTGTAAGTGTATTTGCAATTAAAGGAACATCTTAGTTTAATAAACATCTTAAAAGAAAAAACTTTGTGTGTATGGCTTTTGTGTGTGTATTGTGGGATTCTATGTGTTTGTAAGTGTATTTGCAATTAAAGGAACATCTTAGTTTAATAAACATTTTAAAAGAAAAAAAAACTATCAAATCATTTATCCCATTAGAAAGAAAAAAATTGCAACTGGAGTCCTTAATAGCAATTATATATATATATATATATATATATATATATATATATATATATATATATATATATATATATATATATAAAAGGGTAAGGATAATGTGGAAACCCACTCTTATATGGTAAACTCTAGAAACTCTGACTTCTCAAAAAAAAAAAATTTGAAAAAAATAGGGCATGTAATATACATGATTTTAAGCATTTTGAGCCAAAAAAAAATCAAAAAAGCGCCGAGTACTTTTTTTTAAAAAAAAATAAATTTTGACTAACACATGTTAAGCGAAACTAACACGTGTTAACCATTTGTTACCAGAAGACGGTTTTTCGATTTTTTTGGCCCAAAATGCTTAAAATCATGTATATTACATACCCTAAAATTTTCATAAAAAAAGTCGAGAAGTTGGAGTTTCCAGAGTTTACCATATAACAAGGGTTTCCAATATAACCCTATACTATATATATATATATATATATTAATTTCGAGGCTTGATGAATAGTATTTGTTTATTTTAATTAATATTAATAAGTGTTTCAATTTTTTATTTTATATATATATATATAATATCAATTTATAGGCTATATATTAATTTGGAGGCTTGATGAATAGAATTTTTTGTATATAATAATTTGGAGGCTTAATGAATAGTATTTAAAGTTTTTAAGTAATAGTTGTTTCAAATTTTTTTATAATATTATATTAATCAATTAATTAGATTTTTTTGAATAACTTGCGTATAAATTTTTCAACATTGAGATACAAATTTTATTAAAAATGTTTATTTTTATTATTCTTGCTTTTGATTATTTTTTATATATATTAATTTCAAGACCGTTATTTCCTTTTGGTTTTGACTCTCTCACGATACACACGCACAACATATAATACGTCTTAGTTAGACTGTAAGGGTTGTAACTTGTAAGTCGATTCAATGTATCAAAATAAATACCTAATATGACTATCACATTGCTTAATTCCTCAATATGGTGTACACTTATACCCAAAACTAGGGATATTACAATGAGTCTTAATAGTTGTGTTGAAAATAAAAACCTTTAAGTCTTTTAACTGTGGTCTTTAATTTCATTTGGCTTAATTTAAGTTAAGAAGATGACGAATTTCAATATGAGAATGTTGAGTCTCAAATGCAAATTGAAGGTGAAATCTTCAAATTTGAGGAAACTATTTGCTTAAAAATGATCTTCAATTGGAGATCAACGAGTATTAATTGCATGTTAAGTTTAAAACCTTCAAATTGAGTGTGTAAATAAGTTAGTGTATATTATATCACGATGACTATGAATAAGAACAAATAGAGAAATAGATTGCATTGAAAATGGAAGAAAATATGTATTGAACGTCTACTCGTCTAGAAATATCTTGGTGGCAGAGTACGTGTACAAAACAACGCATACGCCAGGTCTTGAGTTTCAGCTGATGGACGTTAGTCATACGCCAAGAATACGCCCTAACTGGGTTATATAGCTAAGTATACACTTGGGTTATATGGCTAACTAGAGTAGGCATACGCCAATCACACAACTAATTATGATGTATGTTCTGAATCAAGTTTCTAATTATGATGTATGTTCCTTCTTAGCATATATATCTATACTTTCAGGTAAAAAACAAAAAAAAAACTCTAAGTGGAGTAAAGCGAGTGATTGAGTTTTGATTTGAGGTTAAACTTAACTTTTGGTTATCTCGCTTATATATGTGTAAGCTTGTCGAGTTTTTATACATTAAGTTATAGTTTATTTTAACAGCCTACTTTGAAGTGAAGTTGTATAACTTGCGACTACTAGTTGTAAGTGTTGTAAGCATATAAACATTCCATCTTGTGTAATTGTTATAATGTCTTTCGGACTAGCACCTTGCTATCGTTGTAAGTGTTAAACATTCTAAGTGATTTACTGCCACATCACTTCACTGATTTACTTTACTGAAAAGTTTTCTGGAAGCAACATTTCCCTGATTCACTTCACTAAAATGTTTTTTTTTTCCTATTTTTTTGTTAAATAAACATTAACTAAACATATTATTCAACTAATAAAATAAACTTACAATATTAAAACTAAATAAAACATAGAAATGCAAACACACACGTAAATTAAAAATAAAATAGATAAAGAAAAACTATTCGGCATCCACTTCGAGGTGCGGTATATCAAGTGCGGCTAGATGTTCCACGAGATCATTTCGAAGTCGGAAATGCATATCAGATTCTCTTAACTCCGCAGGGGCATCGTCACTGAACACCAGTTGGACTGGGGGATCTCTTATGTGGACCAGTGATATCGCACCATCCTCGTCTTTAATGATCTTGTTGTGCAATATCATGCACGTATAGATGATGACTCTACATTTATCAACGTTCGTCGGCCTCAAGGGTCGATTGACTATGCCCCATTTCCCCTTTAATGCACCGAACGATCGCTCTACATCCTTCATTGCTGCCTCTTGCGCCCTAATGAAATTATTTTCCTTCGGATCGGTTGGATATCGAAACGCTTTCACAAATGTTGACCAGGTAGGGTAGATGTCATCGGTAAGATAATATCCACGTTTATATAAGTGGTCATTTAAAGTAAATGGACACTTCGGCACCATTCCGTTTCGTTGGGAAAGAAAAACTGGAGATTGTTGTAGAACATTGATGTCGTTGAGTGAACCGGGGGGACAAAAAAACCATGCCAAAACCACATATCTTGTGACACAACTGCTTTTAGCATGATCGTAGGGTATTGGTGATCGTCTCTCATATACTGTCCTCGTAATTCCCTATGGCATGCTCGCCAAACTAAATGATTACAAACAATGCTACCGATAATGTCGGGAAGGTGATGTCTTTCTTCCTGTGCTTCGTACAAACATGCAATGTCGTGACTTGTTGGTCTTCGTAAAAACTCAGCCATGTATAACTTAATGACGGCAATGCAAAAAAAATTGTAAACATACACACGACGTCCTCTCAGACATACATAAATACTCATCGTATTCATCTGGAGGATTACCGGTTGCGAGTTGTTTCACTACAAAAGATACTTTTTTATGGGCGTAAAACTCTTTCTAAATCGACCGTCCTCGCCCTCTCTTAACCCTTCGAAGTTTGCCTCAACATCTGCTACAATTTTTAGAAATAGACGTTTCGACATACGATACCTTAGTTTAAACATAGCCTCGGTGTATTTTGGTTTGTCGACAAAATAATAATCCATTAAACGACTATTGCCTCCCTTGCGATCATGTGGCACATATCTTTTTCTAAGATGTTGATGTGTCTTCGTCTTCGGCTCGCTTAGCAAGATCCATGAAAAATTCAAGGCTATTATCGGTTGAGTTTAAAATCGGGTGCACTTCGAGCGGGGCAACGCAAATTTGATCGTCTTCAACGTCACTCATTTTTTTTAAAGTATGAAGGAAAAATAGAGTAAAATATGAGAGAATTTGTGTTTTTTGATCTTATACCGTGTAAAATTTTTTTTTATATAAACAACTTTTAAAACGGTCAATTGAAAAAAAATTGTCAAAATTGGACCGTTGCATTTAAATTCATTGGTTCATATCCATTAGTTATAACTAGCAAAGAATTACAGGACCTCTACCAGCACTACCGGCGACGGTGTTACCGTGCTACTAGTGGATACCCGTGAACAATTCTGCTTGTGCCCCGTCCCCTTAAGGAAATTAACATTCCAATTGGGGACATCCGAGCAAGTGAAACATATGGACCAAACCAATTGGTATTCAAACTCATCTATGGTTTCATCCATATTCAACCAAAGGCTTGCAAGTTGCAACCATATGAAAAATGTTGGAATCCAGTCTTGGATCCTTCTAGACGATAACAATATTGGAATCCAGTCTCATTTCTAGATCCTTAACCAAATAACATTAAGAGTACACGGAGGGGGGGAATGCTTCACCGGCGGGAACACCGCCTCATGGGGGCGTAGAGGGCTGGGCGGGAAGGGAGGGCGGGGAGAAGACGCTCGGCGTTGGGGAGGGAGGAAACACACGTGGCAAGCTTGGATTGGATGATAGGTTTGTTGACCGTTGAAAAAAAAAATTCAAATATAACCATTGGATTTAACGGTCAAAAAAAATAACTTTTATATGTAACCAATTTTATTAAAAAACACCCACTACACTTCACCACAACCTCTCATCTTCTCAAATTTTATACACTTCTTCACCAAATTTTATATATTTCTTCATACAATTTTTAAAAAAATGAACCCATACAACAGAGGCTTTGACCCGAACAACCCATTCAACTACATCCCGAACCCGAATACGCCACAGGTTCGTCCAGTACCAACCCGTCCACCCATTCCATCACCTTGTCCCGACTACACGGGTTACACGGGTTATCTTAGTGGGCAGATTTATCCTAATTTTCCATTTAATGATTCCCTCGTTCCTAATTTTTCTTCACAACAACTCTCTCCTTTAACGCCACCGGATACCATACCCCAAACACAAGAAGAAAATGTTGTGGGATCATCGTCAGGTAAAAAACAAACCGGTAAAAGAAATCACAAAAAGAAGACGCCGGAGGAGAAAGCGTTGAATGCCGCCAACCGCCAACCTCAAAATTGGACAACCGCCGAAGAGGTTGCCATAACGCAAGCTTGGATAAGCGAGTCGGAAAACTCGATTCAAGGTATTTGTAATATTTTTTTTAGACATTATATATTTTTTTAAACATTATATATGACCAACGGATTTTTTATTTTCTTTTTGTGTAGGAAATAATCGCCACAAAGCCGACTTTTGGGACGACATAAACAACGCGTTCCATAAGTTGATGGATCGAGAGCTATATCGATATAACGATAGTCTCTCGTCCAAGTGGACAAAGATAAACAGGGCGATAAATGCCTTCGAGGGCCATTATTATCACGCTAGAAATTATCCAAGAAGTGGTGAAACGGACAGCGACTACCTAGCTAATGCGCTAAAAGCTTTTCGCGATGAGAAGGGCATGGACTTCAAGTTTTTGCATTGTTCGGAGATCGCAAAAAACCATTCAAAATGAGCAGACGTGCCCTCTGCTTCCATTCGTCAAAAAGGACAAAAACAAATTCATCTCATAACCGTTCGGGTGAACGTGAAGACTTGGATGCAGTTAACTTGGATGATGACGACTTCGACGAGGAATTGAGTCGTCCGCCCGGTCGAGACAAGTCTAAAAAGAGGCCGCAAAGGTCCTCTGCTTCGAGTTCGGGCTCGGGATCGGGATCGGGCAAAGGTGCTTACAGCACTGACTTGGCCGACTTAAATGCCAACATCGTCCAATTCAACACGATTCAACAACAAAGGCTCGAGGAGAAAAAATCCATTCGCGAAGCCTTTGAAAAAAAGTTGAGTATGAAAGAACAGCGCGAAAAGCGCAAAGATATGAAATTTCTCGCCATGAACACCAATCATCTACATGGTCCAGAGTTAGAGATGACGCTACAAATGAAGCGCGAGATTATGGAAAAATATAATATTAAGTGATTTTTTATTTTCTAGGTTTTTTTTCGGTTTTTTTATGTTTATTTTTTATTTTTATGTTTTTTTAATTTTCTAGGTTTTTATTTAATTTTATTATTAATTATTATGAATTTTAATTTTGTTTTTAATTAAATGATTTTAAATTAAAAACATTAATTAAAAATGCCACATGTCACTTCCTCCCCCCTCTTCCCCCCTTCCACTCCGTGTAGTCTAAAGATCATACCCGTGTGATTTAACTCCTCTAATGCTCAATACTTTCATGAAAGTCACGAGGGGACAACTTGATATGGTAAATGGTGTGTTTCATAACCAAAAAGTTGTGACTTCAAATTATGTAGAGTATAGGTGTGCTGTTTCATTCTTGAAAATCTAGGAACCGGTGTTTTTTTTTTAAAAATAAAAATAAAAAAAACTAATTTATTTGAAGTAATGGTTATTGTCTATGTCATCCCCACTTTGGGTTTCACTTGTACTTGAATCCATCATGCATTTAGAGGCAATGTTAGACAAGTTTTTCCCTCTATAGTCTATAGGTACGAAACTTATGGAATTTACGTCATATATCTATTTTATATTCGTGCAGTTATTAAAAAAAATAGGTCATATTATACATTTTGAAATATTTTTAATAAGGAGAAATATGTAATTGATTTTAAGGGTTGGTTAGATATGTAATTCATAGCCTTAGTAAGGATAGCCTTAGTAAGGAGAAGTACGTAAAAAAAAATCCTATCAATAACACGCTACTATTAAACTAAACTTGGAATTTTCAAAAAGAAAAAATTAAACTTAACTTGGAAAATTCAGTTAATTGCAATTTTTGTCTCTGTTGTTTGCCTAAACTAACAGGTTCAGCACATATACAACACCCTGAGTACCTGTGGTTAGGGCTGTGCAAAGGGTCCGGAACCGACCCGACCCGACCCGGACCCACCAGAACCGCATACCCTTTTATGTGGAAATTAGGAACCACGAACCGAACCTTAAAAAGGCTATGTGGTTCCGGGTCCTAAAGGTTCTGATGGGTCGGGTAAGGGGTCTGACCCACTAGAACCTTTTAATGTAATAGCCACTTTTAGATGATTACATATTCCTATTCTTTTACAATGCTCGTAAAAGAATTTCTCCATATGGTTCTAATAGTAGCCCATGAGTGTCTTTTTTAAATCACTTTTCGTTTCTTGACTTATGTTTTCGTAACAGTTTTGTCATTCTCATCACTCGAAGCATTATCTGAATCTGTTATGTATACATCACAAATACACACACACACATCAGAGCGACATACATAAATATTCACTTCAAATTTGAATATAATATATATTATATAATATGTCACATCGATGTATATACATTAAGCCAAAAAATATTTCTAGAAAAATACATTGTTATTCTTATAAATAATACTTTTAATATTGTATTAACATTACATGAAATCGATACAATAATGCGTAAAAACGAATAGTGAAAAGACTAAAAAAGATTATTTTTTTATTTTTTTAATATCAATACAAACGGTTCTTGTGGTTCTTATATTAGAACCGTGGGTTTGGAACCGACCCGACCCGGAACCGATAATTCATATAAATCTAGAACCGAAAACCGACCCATATATTTAAAAAGGTTCGGGTCCAAGGTTCTTGCGGGTCGGGTCCAAGGTTCCTGTGGGTCCGAACCACGAATTGCTCACCCCTACCTGTGGTTTGTCTAGCTAACACTTTACGTCTCTGAAACTAACGATCGTTAAGTTTTCTGTTAGTTTGTGGGTAAAATGACTATTATACCCCCATCATCTTCTTCTCCAACCCACCCACCCACCACCACCACCACCATATCCACCGCCACCCCCCATTCCTCACCATCTCCTCTCTCCTCCTACAACACCACCATCACCATCTCCAGCACTTTTGTACAACTATTATCAACACCCATCCTATACGCAATCACGAGCACCATCTTCTGAATAACCACCACGACTGGACCATCCTTATTGACTCTGCAATCCTCGTAACCCAGACCAACCCCTCGTCATTTGTGCCTTACCTAGAACAACAACCACCACTGTCACCTATATATACTACAAACATCATCATCTACATTGCTCGTCCTGTACCCTCGGGTTCTGTTCAACATGAGCAACCCCCACCGTCGTTCGAATCTCAACCTGGTCGTTTGAATCTCAACCGGAACCCACCACCGCCGCTAGTCATCCACCTCCTTATGACAGAACTGGCCGGCCAAGTGTCACGGCCGGTGACTTCCTTTTCCCCGACTCTCTCTCTCTCTCTCCTCTGACACTTTCTCTCTCCTCAACTCTTTCTCTGTTATCGATGTTCTCTCTCTCTCTCTCTCTCTCTCTCTCTCTCTCTCTCTCTCGCTAGATCTTAAGATGGTTGGGTGGTTTGTGGTTGTGTTGTCGAGGGTTGGAGCCACTGAGACTCCGCTGCTGGCGGTGGCCGGAGATCTTTCATCTCCTTCTTCCTCTCTCATCGGTCTCTCTCTTGGAGAACAAATGGGACAGAGAGTCTAACAATTGGGGATAAAGATTTGTGTTTTCTTGATGTTGTGAAGTTAATAAGGTGTGGAGTTGTGGGTATTGTAAAAGATGAAGATGTGGTTGAGAAGATGGTGGGTGTGAAGAAGCTGGAAATAGCCATTGATGGTCTGTGGTTGTGGTTGTGGTTGGTGGTGATGGAGTTACAGTTGTGGTGTATGGTGGAAGAGTCGCCATCTAAACGCCCTCAGTTATGGAATTTTGATAAATATGGGAGATTGAAGGTGGTGTTGCAGGTGGTGGTGATTGGTGTTGTAGGTGATGGTTGGAGAAGATGGGGGTATATTAGTCATTTTACCCATAAACTAACATAAAACTTAACGGTCGTTAGTTTCAGGGACGTAAAGTGTTAGCTAGGCAAACCACAGGTACTCAGGGTGTTATATACGTACTGAACCTGTTAGTTTAGGCAAACCACAGGAACGAAAATTGCAATTAACTCTGGAAAATTTGTTTGTGTTTTATAGCTACATATGTATAAATTACTGGTAACTATACAAACATAATAATCAATTTCAATGTTTGCAACTTTTCACCATATGACCTATCAATCAACTTTGTAACCAAGATAATATTCCAACAACAGCGTCCGTCAACAAGGCTGCTGATTAGGGAACTCAAGAAGATGTCTTTCCTTTGAGTCACAATTTCATTGGATTGCATGGGACATGTGATGTCATTTAATATTGTGAATATTGTGAATAAGTTATGAGCTAATGTGACTATATGAACCTGTATTGTGTAATCTCAACTTTAGCTTCTTGCTAATCTGTTTCTTCATTTATTTAATGCACCTTGCCGTTAAAAAAAATAAAAAACCTTTGTGACCAATTCTCAAGAAAATTAGATCAGAAAAAATGACAAAATGTCGGTTATCTTGTCCTTGCTCTTTGACTACTGCAAGACCCTTTGTACCAACATGTACAAAGAAGTGATAATTTGCAAATATTGACAAAATATACCAAAAAAAATGATACAATCAAACAAGTTATGATGGAACCTAGTGACCCCCCCAAGTCTCTTTTTTACATAATCAACAAAAAGATCATCACAAACAACAAATCCTGCAGTCAGATACTCCCCTACAGCTTACACCACCCACTACCCACTTTTTGCCCACTTACCTCACATTATTGTCGTAACTATAGAAATACATATCATTATTTGATAAATATCAAAATAGTTAATAATACCTCATAAAAATTAAACCACCAATATACCATTTCATCATTAAAACTAAGGGGTTGTTTGGTAAGCTTCTTAATGAGGCTTTGAACCATTTAGTGCTGAATGATTCAGCATTCAGCGCGTTTGTTTCAACTTCTAAATGGAATGGTTAAGGCTGAACCATTAAGACTTGAGATGTTGCTGAACCATTAAGCACTGAACCATTAAACACTAAACTAGGCTGAATCTTAATGTGACTCTCCTACCAATGTGGGACAAGAAAACTAACCATTCAGATGTCCAACTTAATAGTTTAGCACTTAACCATTCAGACCTCTTAATGATTTATGATGGTCTTCCATCTCATCTGCCACATTAGCGTAGGGTAGGTTCATCCTTCACATAATGGTCCATGGTTGTAGAGTGATGGCCTCCCCCTTTTCTTTTCTTTTCTTTTCTTTTTCTTTTTTTAATTAATTAATCTATGTATTTTTATATTATTTATACACAACATATCATATTCTTTGCACTATAGGAAAAAGACGATGAACGGAAAGAAGACGAAGACGAGAGAGAGTCGGCAAGACAAGCTTTCACCGGAGGAATTCAACAGCAGAAAACAGGGGAAGGAAGATGAGAGAAAGAAGCGCAACAGGAATCCAAGAGTTCAAGCTTTCCGAGCGTCTTGCCTCAAAATTTGAGTTTTTTTTTTCAAACGGCATAGTTACCATTGTACAACGGTCAAAAGTGATGAGGTGGAGGAACGGCACAAGCGGCAGTGAGATGTCGGGCCCGGGGTGGTGTTGTCGGGCCTCCCTTGCGCTCGTTGCCCCAATGCCGCCACCCACACCCTACAGCCTTATAATTACAACCATTTAAAAACATTATGACGATATATTTTAAAAGCACAAATATATAACATTATAACGTTTGTTTAACATTTCATGAATAATAATATTAACTAAAATATTAAATTAAGCATTTTTAATACGTTATTTAGTTAAATGGTTAAAAACCAGTTTTTATAGAACTAAAGAAGAGATACAAAAAAGAAAAACAAAATTATTAAAAATAACTACAAATTGACTAGGAAGTGGTGACAGGACTCGAACCAGGATCCCACTCGCCCTAACATTAGGTCGTCCCTTCTTTTTTGTGTTAGACTGCGGGGAATGCACGGCGGAAAGAGGGGCATAATGCGTCATGTGACGCATGTGTGGTTCATTTTTCAAAGGTGAAAATTATAGGAGGGTGAAAGGAATAATTTTATTATTATTGATTGTGTGAAAGTTTTAAAACAAAAAAAAAAGCAGCCCATCATCCTCAACCTTCAAGAGCCCCACGCCACCCCCCCCCATGGGGCAACGCCAACTTTCACCTGAGCTTGGAGGTGGCGTATGTGGGGGTGGAATTGTTTTCACGCCACCCCCCCCCCCCCCCTCCACACTCCCCACACTCTTATGCTCTCTAGTCTTATTTGGCATAAAACCGCAAAAAGCGGGGAAATAAAGGCAAGCCACATGTCTAGGGCTACAAATGAATCAATCATTGACGAACAAGGCGTTGTTCGTCTTTGATTCTTAAAAACTAATGTGTTCACAAACTGTTTATGAACGTGCTCATGTTTGTTTGTGTTTGTTCGTTAATTTTAGTCAACAGACAAATGTTGATGCAAACAAATATAAACAAACGTTCATGAATAGTGATGAACACAAAAGGGAGCTTTCCTGCACACAAAGGAACACAAAAATATTGTTCATAAACAGAAACGAACACAAACTAACATATATTAAATTTGAATAAAATCGACATCCTTTATCACAAACATGACGTAGATTCATCCAAAATATACTAACCGGTTTATCCAAATATACTTAAGAAAAATATTGTTCACATGATTACCATAAAAATAATGTCTCAAAAATTATATTAAACTTGAAGTCTTCATTTAATCTATTAAAAAATGAGTAAATTGTGAATAACTTGGTAATTTGATATTCAAAAAGCCAAACACAGTTTCAAAAGCCAGGTTTTTATGGCTTTTAAAAAACGGGTTAGGATTAATGTGGAAACGGTTAGGGACTGATTCCATGGATCGATTAAACAATTACAGCTCGGTTTTAGACAGAGATTGGAGACGAAACAAAAATAGATGAAAACAATGTCATCACAGATTTGTATTACATCAAAGACGATTACAGACACTGTCATCAGTAGGATAAACATTTATCTCGGGGCCAGGGGAGGTCGGGCATGACCTCCCTTAGAGAGCATTCTAAGCACAAACTCACAATCTTAATGAACTCAACACATGAGATTGCTATATATAGACCAAATTAGTTCGACCTCACCTAACGTGGGTACGAACCAACTGGTCCGACCCTAAAGAAGCACGAACCAATTTTCTAATTTCTTGGTCTACTTAAACAAATGCATCAGATCCATAAAATGCCATTATGGATCACCACAATCTCATGGTATACAACATATGACTCAACCCTAGTCTATTCAACAGCGACGGCCACACACAAAGTGCATCAACAATTAAATACACATTGAAAGAAAAATAGGAAGTCGTAGGAAGGGTATCAGACGGACTCCGATTGAACTTATTCAATCGGTATTGGAACCGTCTCATCAAACCTACGATCTTAGTTTTTAGGTTTTCGTTTTTTTAGATTTTTATCTTGTAGTTTTTAGAATTAACATTATATCATTGTGTCTTTTATGTAGCATTGTGTTTTTTTCTTGTTTTCATCATTGTGTCATTTTTGTGATTCATTGTGCCTTTTTTCTTCAGCATCGTGCTATATTTTTCGCCATTGTGCTATATTTTGTGGCTCGTTGTGTCATATTTGGTGATCTATTGTGTTTCTTGTATCATTCTCACCCTTCTCCTGGGGAGGAACCACAGGAGGTTTAGGAGGGTCCGTTGACCATCCGGCCGGCTAAATTTTCCGGTAAACGACATATCAAACGGAGAAGCTTACTTGTATGTTGACCCTTCAAAATGCATCAAATAGTGCAGTCAAGTAAAAAAGAAAAGGAGAAAATACCATTTCCTGAGTTTTTTGACGAGTGGGCGGTGACCTTGTAAAAAACAAGAGGAAGAAGATATCACCCCGTGACATCATATTTTGGGGTACATGATATCACATTCTGGGTATGTGGCAGCCTCCTATTGATGTATGATGGGGGCCAGGGTGTGTGATTCCTAATTGAGGGATGTATGGTTCCTAAATACCTTTCTATATAGCTAAATATCTACTATAATATATAAATAAAACCTATTGTGGAACACTTGGAACTTTCTCAGAGCTTCTTATTCTGTTTTCCCGCCTACTTCCTTTGCAGTTTGCACACTTCTTTTTCTTCTTTTCCTTATTTTTTTCACAAACCTTAAGAAAAAAAGAAAAAAAATTGATCACTTCATTCTTCCAATGTTATCCATCGTTCTTTCTTTTCAAAACCATAAACAACATCATCTTTCTTTCCTAAATCTTTAAATTCTTCATTTTTAGTCTCCAATGCTATATAATCAAGGCAAGTTTATACTTTTCTTTTAATATATATGCCTCTATTCTCTATCTGAATACTTTATCATTGACGTTTAATTTTGATTAGGGTTTTTTATCTCCTTTATGACATGTGCCGCAAATAAGTTGAATTGAATCTTTTGATGTTATTGTTCTTGATAAACAAACGTATTTCATTTTAGGATTGTATCAATTAGGTTTTCTTTACTTTCATCTTTGTATTCATCTTCATACGATTAGGGTTTTTATTATCCTTTTTTTTTTGCATGTGACGCATTAAATGTTAGTTTTCTCTCTCAATGCTACTTCAATATGCAATATACCTCAAGACAACAGTTTCATGTAAGATAGGTTATTAACATGTCTTATCGTCATGGCACGCAGTTCTCCAAAGCTCTGCTTGATCATGTTGCATCTCAATTCAGAAGAGTTGTTGGAGGACTCTTGATAGGATAAGAAGTTAATGCATCCTAATTTAGATTAACACATTCTTCATTTATACATTTTATGGGTTCTTTTAGTCTAATTTGTTGTGTAATCAGCTCTGCTGATTGTATAGCATCATTTTTTCCTATGTGTTTATAAAAAGTGTTCTTCTTCAAGACCTTTACAGATATATGAGGACCATCTACTTAATGTACTCAATTATAGGATTTTTCATGTCAAAATAATTAACTTTTAATACTACACGTAAACGAGATTGTAAGGAGTACAATCTTGAAAATGAGTGGTACAAAACAGTGCACTTTGATAACAATTTTAATATTTAAAGAGATGCACACTAATGAAAATAAAGATGTATCAAACCTCTGTTTTTATATGCTTTTTATGATGTCGAAATACATGCAAGTTGTAATGTTACATTTTGATTTTTGAGTTTTCTTTAATCTAACAAGGTAGGGGAACCAGTTATATCTTTGAATTTATTGCTTCATCATCAACTTATTATCATATATAAAGAATGACAAATAGTCAATTCTTGGAATTTATCGGTTCATCTATATTTCAAAATGTAGGGTATATTGCATTCTACTTCTTCAAGTTGTAATTTTAAATGTTTATTCTGAGTTTTCTTTGTTTTGACACAATTGGACCCGTAGTAAACTTTACACCATACCTAATCTGCGGTTAAGAGTCTAATTATTTTGTTTTGACACAATATAGACAAGCCCAATCAACTTGATTTTTTAATGTACTAGAACATGGACCTTTCTTAGAAATGGTAACTTTTTTTAACTACAGTTAAGAGTCTAATTATGTAACTAAGATATTGAAGTCCATATATTAACTTCCATTGTTTTTTAGAGGTGGGCATTTAAACCAAAGGGGTTAAAGTGAAGCTAGTGCATTGTGCATATCATAGTCGAAGACTTAACGTGGCTTACTTTTCTATGTGGTCACAATGGTGGTGACCAGTACTAGCAATATGTCTGGAAGCATCCCTGGTGAAGATGAGTTGTTAGCAGTTGGAACTAACCCTGGCTCTCGAGCGGTAGCATGAGTAGTGGTATTATTTTTCTTATGATAATATGCTTAGGTTTTTAAGAAATTTGCTTCTTTTGTGATATCTTAAAGAGGTTTTATGACCAAAATGACTGAGAACTTTAGAGCTCCTCATCTTGCACTGACTTAGCTTATGTAGTTGATACAAATGGGCTCATAGACGATGAGGAAGAACCTTTGTTAACAATAGAATGTCGTAGTTGCCAAGAGGAAGATGGGTGGAATCACATGTGAAATATGCCACAAAGTAAGTTTCCACTATAACAATTTTTAATCTTTTAAAATTTTCATTATTTTTGAATTCTATATGTGTTATGACCATTTAAATATACGGTGACAACTAAATTGATAGTTTTAAACATCATTTTATATAATTTTGGAATAATGTATGCAATCTACTAAAAGTTTCAACAACTTAAATGTTATGGGAAAACCGTATGATGGTCAATGTAGCAACCATTTATTGCAGGTACCTAGAGTGTGTGGGATATAATGTAGGAAGAGGAAACCTGTGTAAATATTACCACTTCATATGTTGATTTAGGTAAGATTTTGGGTGGTGGTGGTATAAGTTACAAAGCAGTCATGGAAATTGGTTCATTCTTTTATTATATTTTTACAATTGATTGTAGTTCTTTTGATTGATTTTTTTTTCTTGATTAGGTGGAGTTCCTGGCATTGGTAAAACACAACTTGGGTATAAGTTGCTAACATGCTACTTTTTTATTATTTTTTTGAAGTTTTTTGTGTTCCTTATTAGTTTTGCTAACATAAGATATGAAATTCAACTTCCAGTTAATGTTTAGATCCCATATGATTGTTATGATTGTGGTGGAGTTGAAGGCAAGGCAATCTAAATTGTTAAGTCTACTCCTTAACCATCTTTATTATTTTTAAAATTTTTAATATAAACTAACGATTTTGAAAACTAATAAACAAGATTGATTCAACAAGTATGGTTTGATTTTTATTATCAATCAATGGTTCTGAAACTTCCTGTTGCTTTCTTACTCATACATGCGTTTGTTTCTTTGTCAATTGGCGGTAGGTTGCAACTCTATGTGAGACTTGAAACCTAAGTAGACAACTAATATTGTCTATGTTTACTTTATCATTATGATTGTGTATTATTCCAATTATAGGTTATATGATTTGCTTTTGACAAAAAAAAACATGCTTTTGACTCGAATGGAAACATCACAGATTATTAGTTGAACTTCTGATGATTATGTGGGATGTTTAAATAATGATGTTTTTATTTATTTATTTTTTGCGGTTTAGTGGGTATTAAAGGTTTCTTATTCTTTTTATTGAGTATTTGGGTGCCCTAAAACACACATAAGCAGTTTTCAGTCTTTGGATACAAAACAATATATGCTTATTTGAGAATAAAATAAGTAGTTTGAAATTGTTATATTCTTATTATTTAAAAAACAATAAGAATTTCTAATAAACAATCCCAAACACCCACTTGAAGTCCATAATCTATACTATATTATAAAGCATGAGACAAGGATACCAACCAAATTTAAGTAATTACTATACTTTATGCTTATGATACAACACCTTAATGAAGTTAGTAAGTGGTTAAAATAGTCTTTCTAGAATATTATTAAATTATATTAATTAAAACCATCTTTCATTAAGTATAAATATTTCTTATTGTTGGATAATTAGATTGATAAATACAATTAAATTGTTTTAAATTATATAATAGTAATATCTTATCATATTCTTGTAACATTATAATAATTAAAAAAAAGTGAAAAGATGTAACTTCTTATAAAATTAAATGTTTTAGTAATAACTTGAGAAAACTAAAGAGACAACAAACTCTTATATATTAAGTTTATTTGTTCATAAAAAGAATGGTTAGACAGGAGGTGAATGTAAAGGGAAAACAACCAAGCAAGATGCTTTCCGTTTGAATACATCGAAAGAAGTGAAGGTGTTTCGACAAGTAAGGTTATTCAAGTGTTGTATGTTTTATCTTTATTTTGGTTATGTTTGTATGTATTTTTGGATTTAATTTTAAAAAAATGATATTTTTGACCCTTATGATAAATTAGTTGTAAAGTCTAATCAAATCAAGTTAAGCAAACCAACTTGATTTTTGATCAAGTCGAGCTCGAGTTTAAGATTCCATCTTTATTTTAGATTAGAGTCAACCCAAACCAACTCAGTATGAAGTGCAAATCCAACTCGAGCTAGCCCTGGATTGACTCAACCTTTAAGTGTTGTGTTCCTCGCCGTATCGCGCGGGCATCCCACTTAAATTTGTAGGTTTGGTGAGTTTATCATCACCGTCTTATGTACAAGAGTTAATAAGCAACGGGTGAGCAATTTACTGTTAGTTTTTTAGTAGTCTCTTTTCAATTGGTTGAGATTTTTAACGAACAAGTTCAAAATTTGCCTGCTACTAAGAATCTTAACAAAATCTGTCATTTTATATTAGTTCAATCCGTATAGTACACGAGACTAATATAAAGGTACGCTGTAGCATAGGAAAATAGGTACAACTCTTCTCGGTCTATCATTTTGAATGGACTATTTAATTTACTTTTTTAAAGAAAAGATCGAAAAGTAAAGAATACAACCGGGTAAAAAAACTCTCACCAAGTATTTGAGGTTCATCAATATTGTAGAATAATAGTACAAGATTTAGATTGAATTAGGGGTGAACCTAGCAAATAGAAATATTACATTACGACCCTTTGGTTTAAAAATTCTAGTTCCGCCACTAATCTTCTCATGTTTATTACACTGTGTAGGATAATTTGACCATTGAAAAACAGCTTTTCAATTTATACAAAAAAATGACTTTTAATAAAGCCTAACAACTTATTCATTTATTGTCTTTTTGAAAAAGCCAACAACTCAATAACTTGTTTTCTAAACTCAATCACAAACATGCTCTAAGCCACCTACCACCCATCTCCACCCTTTAAGCACCACCACCCACTCAACAACCACAAACTCTCCGTATAGTTCAGCCACTGCCGTTATAGTTGGTTCCTTTGTTCCAGCAAAGATATTGAATTTATGTTTTGAACTAATATATTAATTTAGACTGCTGAAGGGTAGCCCACATTGCAGTAGACAATGGTGATGTGATTTCTGAATCAGTGGCGGTAAAAGAAAAATCTTTTTCACACTACAACGTTATTTTGGTACTATGACAAATCTGACTGTCGATAATTTATTTATTTATTTATTTATTTTTGAAAATTGACTTTCTAACACCAAACACAAAGACTTTAGTTTTTTTTTGTTATTGTTATATATAGTATATTTCCTTTAATAATATGCTTTTAACATGTTTTACGATTTTACGAACTTGTTCATGATTAGGGTTTTACTGCGAGTTTCTTGGATATTTTTCTAAACTTGTTCTCTTGCGATTATGATTCCGCCACCACTAGATACTTCTGATAGTTTTTGTTTATAACGTTTATTATAAAGGCCATTGATTGTTGCGACTAAGGAAAACATTTTTTTCAGTTTATACATTAAAAGAGAAATTGAAGAACGGATCAAAGCTAGGGTTGCGATTTAGATTATTGTTACTTGAGATTGAGTCCCAATCCGGATATCTAAGTTTTATGCATTTGATATATAGTCATCATCAATAAATTAAATATATATATATATATATATAGGGGAGGGTTATCTTGAGAACAAGAAAATTTGTGAGAACACTGAGAACCATTTTCATTCATAGATCAACTTCAATCAAGGGCTAAGATTAAATAGGGTTTGTATGAGAAGGGAACCATATAAAACAAAATTAAAAAGGGCAATAATGTAAAAACATATTTAAAAACCCATTTAACCACTCCACCACCACCACTGCCCCTTTCATTCACCAAAAACGACGTCATCCTCGCTTCCTTCGTTATTCTCAGGTCTTCTCCATGTATGGTAGTGCTTGGTGTTGTTGTTGTTGCTAAAGGCAGAGAGTTGCTTAATAGTATGGGATATCAATTGATTGTTGTTTATTCTCCACCATCATCAATGCCATCATACTCCATGATTTTTAGGTCTCATCCACTTCTATACTATTCTGTTGTTGTCCATTCTTTCCGAACCTCCTTATTTTCATCTATCATGATTAGATTATCTTTGCATTTATATTGAATTACTGAATTTGGATAGTTATCTTTTTTTAAATTTGAGAGTTATGTGAGGATATAAGAGGGATAGTTGGGTTTGAGTAGTTGCACATAAGGTGTTTGATGAAATGTCAAATTAGTTGGGTTTGAGTAGTTGCACATAAGGTGTTTGATAAAATGTCTAAATTTAGTGTGAGCAGTTGCACATAAGCTGGGTTAAGTAGCTACACATTAAGTTTTTGATGATATATCTAGTTAGGTTAGTCAATAAGTTTGGTGGATTTTACTTTATTATTTATTAATTATTTTTTCTATAACTCGTCATAGTTTACACTCTTTCTTTGTGGATTTGTGACAGTGGTAGTTTTTTGTTTGTTTTCGAATTGAGTAACCTTTAGAGCAATGTAAGCAATAAGTCTTTGCCGTTGATAATAATAATTTTTTTCCTAGCCTTATGCATGTCTAAATTTGGAAGAATTTAGTTTGATTTATGAAGTTAGACATTGCAATAGGTTAACAAGGTAGAAGAATATAAAAACTATGTTAGAATGATATATATTTTGGCTATCATGGATTAATAGGATTTCTTTATACATAGTTTTGTGACTGGTGGTTAATACCATCGATTTGAGCAGATGAAATATATTCATTGTCTATAAGTTCATAAACATATTATTAACCATGAACTTGATCTTAACTTATTGTAGTGTTTATGGAGTAGGTGGAATCATGTAACCTTTTGTAATATGTTTGGCTAATATGTGGTAAGCAATTTACACATGTGTAAGTAGCTATTTACACATGTGTAAGGCAACAAGTATATTTTTTTAGAATATTAGTAACAACAAATGATTGATGGTTTTATATTTTTATCACTTCAACTAGGTATTGTTGGTTGGAAAAAGACAAGGAGAAATTTGGGAGGCCAATTGTAGAAGCACATAAAATGTTGCGAAGATTATACTTTCAAAAGCGAACATTCACGAGAAGATGTGATCCAGAAAACACCGAAGTATGAGAGAGAACAAAATGAAAATAAAGAATAGTTGATATTTTGAGTAATGACTTGTTTGTATATCATGCATACTATGTCATGTATGTTTTTATGTAATCGTGGATACCGTACCTCAAGGATTATGGGAAATTTAATACTTTTGATACATGGATAATACTATTTCCGTTTGAATATTTAAGCATAGATACTATCTTTGTTTAATTCATAGTTTACACATGTGTAAATCAGTTGCAAATGTGTAATCCAGAAACAAATCATTGACAGTGAGCAATTTACACATGTGTAAAATAGACACTTACATATATGGAATACAACTGAACACAAGTAAAACAAAAAAAAACAAAAGACAGTGAACAATTTACACATGTGTAAATCAGTTGAAAATGTATAATCCATAAACAAATAACCGACAAAGAGCAATTTACACATGTGTAATACAACTGAACATAGGTAAAACATAAATAAAAGACAGCTAACAATTTACATATGTGTAAATCAGCTGCAAATGTGTAATCAAGAAACAAATAAGTGACAGAGAGCAATTTACACATGTGTAAAAAAGACACTTACACATGTGTAAAACAGGCACTTACAGATATGTAATACAGCTGAACACATGTAAAATGGAAATAAAAAACAGTAAACAATTTACACATGTGTAAATAAGTTGTAAATGTGTAATCCAAAAAAGGATAAGTGATATTGAGCAATTTACACATGTGTAAAAATGACTTAAACACATAATAGACATTGAACATGTATAAACTTTAAAATGCAAACATCAAGATAAAAGTTCAAATTCAAAACATTTTATATGTTTTAAATTCTTAGTACATGAACATCTTATTGGAGATAAAACTAGAGATATAAAAAATAAACTTCATTCACCATCACCATATTCTTCATAGTCTTCATCACTATGACTCTCTTAATAACAATGACTACCTTCATCATTTTGATTTTATTTGGTAGGACAATTCCGAAAACCATGGTAGCTAAGTTTCCACACAATTTGCACTGCCTTTTATTCTTCTTGCTCTCTTATCCTTCGCTTTCCCTCCGGGACTAATCAAACGACAAGCTGGACATAAAAACCAAAGAACACAAAGCATCATCAGTGTTCCTTCTAAAGATGACTAATTTGATATTGAATGCTTTTGGTCGGTCCAAAAGAAACATATGAATATAAAGGATCATGACACAACCATGATTAGAAATTGCACTAAAAAATGTGTGTAACTCATTAGTTTGAAAAAAATGACGTGATCACAAATAAATCCAGAAGCAAGCCTCTTTTGGTATACCTCATCAAACTACATCTTATTTTGTTTGTGAAGTGTAGGGATGATAGATGTATAACAATGCACATTGTGTATGAGATCGTAATTTGGTATGTCAGTACACTAGGTTCAAGGCTAGTTCAATCATGTGTCTCTGTAACACCCACATTTTATTGAAAATTTCATAATTAACAAGCCCTTGCATCCATATATTGTAAGTACATGCATCTAGCTGACAACCCATCTTGAGCATTTTATAACACTTTCATGCTCTTGCAATAACCCTTAATGAGAACAATGTACATAATCTTATCGACAAAAAAACCCATAGGCTTCCATTTCCATACTTAACAATTCAGCCTCTTTAACTCGCCATTTTACAAAAACCAACTACAAATGACTTCCATAAATGACATATATGTGGAACACCTCTCTCAAGCATTATATCAAACACTTGGAGGGCTTCATCAACATACCAGCTAGAAGCCAAACCAGCAATCAACATATTATAATACCTAACCGAAAGTAAAATCCCAGCATCACTAATCCTAAAACAATAATCATCCGCATCAAAAAATTTATTCTATGCAAACACCTCTATAACAAACATCGGGCTTAAGCCCTCGTTTTAATATCCCATCAATATACTGATTTTAGGCTATCTGATTTTGATCTTCTTCGAACAATCGAACATAAAATCAAAATCGAATGAAATTAGATGGAGAATTCACAAAAGGGACCTTTGAACAACTTAAATCAGAGAAATCCGATGAAGAAATTGAATGAAGATACAATTGCAATTCAGAGAAATCATGTGAAGAACTAGAAAATTAACCTGATAAATAATAGAAGGGATTAGATAAACAATCACAATTCAGAGAAATCTTTGACCTTTCTTGTTTAGAGAATGGAACGTAAGAAATCATAAGGAAAAGGGGATTTTTATAATTACCACCTTACCCTTTTAATTAAAACATAAGAGGGTATAAACCAATGGCTGAGATTTGTTCTCATGGTTCTCACAAAAGATGAGTGTTCTCATTTAAACCTTCCCCTATATATATATATATATATATATATATATATATATATATATATATATATATACACAAAGTATACGAATCATATAATGTTATAAATGTGTTTTTAAGGGACAACTAAATACTGCCTAAGTTGCTAGTGGGTTAGCACTGACAAATGATTGTTTACTGGGCAACCTAAGTCCACCAAGCCACCAATTTGGAGAAAAACCTGCCGTGCAAAGACCCACTGCGATAAAACCCATCTGGATCGGATTCGAATTTAAGACCAAATGGTATGCGACTCCACCAAATAGTGGGATAATGTTATTTAATTAAAATAAAAATAAAAGGTATCAATTAATGTATCATGCACAATTAGGGTATGATTGACAGTCATAGTATATGATTTGAAAAACGTGTCATGGATAATTTGGAAATTTGTTTTTGTATTCATTAGTTGTATATGAGATAACCGTAAGACCGTCTCTAATTGAGCGCTAACTAGGCGTGAAAGTGGGCTTTAGCGCCCCATAATGCCCCCAACACCGCCCCCAGGAACGCTAATCTTGCAAAAATGGGCTGGAGTGAAAATTTTCACGCCTGAAAATTGGTTTCTGGCCCCTTTTTTATTCTGAGCCAATCAAAAGTGACGAAGGGCGTGAATTTTGGCAACCATTACACATGGTCTAAGTCAATGGAGGAAATAGCATAAACATCGAAAATTCTCATGCATATCATACCCATCATACGTGTCTCTATACTTGGTCATAACGTATACCTATGTTGTTAAAATAGTTCGTGATATGTTACATATATTAGCCGTAGGGGTGGGTTTAATGGGAAACTTAAAAAAGTGAGGAACTAGGAAACCATACATTTAACATGCTAAATATATCATAAAAACCAATTGAACATGTAATTTTTCAAAAATAAAAAATTAGAGCTTTTGGATATAAATGCAAAGAGAAACCTATTTAGTAAAAAAATGCTTAAAATGAGTTAAAAAAAAAAGGTAAAAAAAAATGTCAAAGGCATTATAGCCCAGCGGCATCTTGGTGGTGAGATAAGACTTAGGGACCATAAGGTCCTGGGTTCGAATCTCACAAAGGGGGTTTTCTCATAATTTATTATGAGTTTCCTCCTGAATTGGTGACTTGGTGGTGGAATGTGATCGCGTGGCAACATTGGTGGCACGATGATACTCCAGTGTTCCGTGAGTGATTCCAATTTGTTGGCCGTTCAAAAAAAGAATGACTTCTACATATGTTTAAATAAAAAAATTTGAAAAAAAAAATTGAATTTTTTTTTTTACATTTTAAATTAAATTTTTATAATATACTTAACATGTTAAATGAATGGTTCTTCGATTCATCACTTTTATGCAGGTTCCCATTAAAACGTCACACTATATAGCCGTGTTAGCCAAAGACAATTTGTTAATCTAAGAGTAACCTGAATCCAGGGCTCACGAACCTCCCCCAACCCTCCCTTTTCTCTTCTTCCATTGTCACAGAATGCAAATCTCCCCTCCATGACCATCCATGTGAACGGACGTTGGCTTCTATCTGCCACTCCCTCTCTTTCACGTCGACCACCTCTCTTTTCTACCTTGGCCCATGAATATGTGTGGGTTTAATTCCATTGCAGATGATTTAACTAGTTTATACTTAATTTGTAATGATCGATGAATATTAATTTAATGCAATTCCATTTACACATTTGGAAAAGTACAATATGAAAATTCACAATTTTTTTTAATGTTTAAACTTTTTGTGATATGAGAGCTCTTGCTTAATCCACTATGAACTTGTATCGGTGCTAAGTACCGAACCAAAAAACCGCTAAAAAGGGTGTTGATACCAAAAGTATTCGGCATGATAGGGTAAAAAATAGATAAAGTACCGTATTAAACCAGTGGCGGATCTAGAAATATTTTTCAGTAGCAACGTTCAAAATTTTTTTTTTCCGCCATAGTTTCATACAATGTAAAGGAAATAAAGATAACAGATAATTTTAGACACATACCTAATAGATTTCGCCCCTTCGGTTCTTGAAAGATTGAAATCGAGCCATTACGTCATCTTCTTTGACTTTATCAAAAGTCTCTCTTTCAACCGCGCAAATCAAAGCATTGTTCAAATAGTCCTCACCCATTCTATTGCGTAAATCCGTCTTGATAAGCTTCATCTTAGAAAAACACCTCTCAACGGTTGCGGTTGCAACCGGCAAACTAATGCTAACTTCAACACCCGATAAACCAAAGGAAAAGTTTTATGTTTTTCGGTTTCCACCATTACACGAGCAAGATCACACATTCCATTTAGTTTTGCAAATTTTTCATCTTCCTTTAATGTGTGATAAAATACCGAAAGACATCCTCTTTCCTCTTCACTAAAATCATTTCCAACATTAAACCCGTTTTGTCTTAAATTATTCAATGCTCGCTTCGTTCCATTTATCAATTTAGCCGCTTCTAACAAATCTTGACTCTTTTTTGAAGATGTTTTGATAAACCATTTGTGAGGCCTGGAATATCATCTAACAAGTGCATATAAAACACAAATTCAAGCTTCTTAAAATATGATAAAATACCTCTTGCATTAGATCGTTGTTGGTTTCATCTTTAAACAAATTGCTTTTCTTTTAAACAAGTGCATATAAAACACAAATTCAGAATTTTCGGGAACTTTTCTTTTAAACAAATTGCTAATAAGCGCTTGTTTAGTATTTGAATGTGGTGGTTTCATCTTTATAATCGCAAACCTAATCAATTAATCAAGTATTCAAGTTAATTCCCAAAACACATAATCAACTATAACAATATTAAAGACTTACAAAATTAAAGACTTACAGTTACAACTACGCAGCTCATTCCTAAATCCTAGACTAGTAGACTCCAATATAACAATATTAAAGACTTACAAAATTAAAGCCTTAAACAAGGGTTCATTAAAAACCTACATTAAAAACAAAATTAAAAACTTACAACTACGCAGAGGCGGAGGGTTGAAGGTCGGAGACCGGCGGAGGGGCGGCGGCGGTCGGCGGAGGCATGGGAGGTCGGGAGGAGCTGGGTCAGATTTGCTGGCTTGCTGCTGTGTTCATCGAGTTTCAGCTGCTGTGTTTTTTTTTTTTTTTCTTCACAAACCAACTAACCAAAACTAAAGGGTTTAGGGTGGGCTTTGGAGTTTGGACTTGGGTTAGGTAAAAGGGTGGCTTTGGTAGTTGGGTTATTGGGTTAAGATTATAAATGTAAATTGTAATGTGTTATTGGGTTAAGTATAAGTAATTTAAAATTTTAGTATTGTAGGATTGGTATTAGCTTAGCTAATTTTTTCGAGTTCGGTAAATATTTTTTTGAGTAACGTAACGTGGTAACGTATAATTTCATTTAGTAGTAACGTATATTAAATTTTAGTAGCAACGTAAATTCGATTTCAGTAGTAACGTTTTTCAAAAATCGTAAAAAAAAATTTTTTTTTCCACTACGCGCGCGAAGTTGAGCCGCAACGTCCGCACCCCCTACCCTTTACCTATGTCCGCCCCTGTATTAAACCAAAAGTACCGATCTTAAAAAACATCAAAAATTAGTAACGAATTGCTAACAAAACTTGTATCGGTTGTTCATCCATTCCAACTCATCCGTACTAATAACACACAAGCCAACCGCCCTTGTTTTATAATATAATAGTTTATAAATTAAAATCATTGTAAGAATAATATTTGATTGAAAAATGTTAGAAAAGAGAATAATATCTTCGTAATGTGAATTTCTCCACAATAATATGCCATAGCTGGTGACTTTTCACAGAGATGTCCTTTTCATATGGGTATGGTACCCCTAATATAAATATATAAATGCGAAATGATATTTATGTCTTTGTATTTTACTCCCATGTTCATCATTAAGAGTATTTTTGTTTTCTAGTCAGGGATCATTATAAATATAGTATAATTTCACTAAGGGTTGGGTTTAGTTGAGAACCTACTTGTGAGAACCGTGAGAACTTTGACAAAATAAATTGATTTTTTAAAATTATTCTTTACTCAAGAATGTAAAAATAGCTAATTAAGAAACATAAAAAATTGGAAAAAAAATGTAATGTGTCCTTACACTGATGTAACAAAGGTGACGTTAAATGGATATTGTTACACTGTTGTAAAGACATTTACATCACTTTTTGTTACACCGTTGTAAGGACGTCATAATTTTTTTTATGATTTTTTTATATTTCTTAAATAGCGATTTTACATCATTGGGTAAATTTTTTTTTAGAAAACTGTGTTTTACGTCGTATAGTTCTCACGGTTCTCATAACTGGAGTGAGTTCTCAACTGAATCGGATCCATTTCAATAATATGATGGAATAAGAATAAATTTTAATAAATTCTGATCAAATAAGAAAGAAAATATAGCTTAAATTATTGTTACCTTTTTTTATCCATGGTTATTTTTTTAAAAAGATTTTTTATACAAATGTGTATTTTATAAACATAAGCAACTACTAATCAAATTTGTTCATATGCTTTTAAAATGCGTAATATTTACCTACAAAGTGTAGGTTATATGTAGATAATAACCTATGTATGAGTTGTACATTATGCTTGACTTACACATGTATAGGTTATATAAATAAATATAGTTAGTTCATATACATTAAACTCTTTTTATTTTAGAAGAGTTGTATAAATTTTACATTTTAACTGTTTTCTTATAATTTAAAGTTTTTTAAGATGGAGAAAACTGAATAATGCTTAGAACCCTCCCACACACACATTGATCATGCTTGATCGATTCAAATCAATTAAGGATTGTGTTGTAATTAGTAAAAGAAAAAAAAAGAGTAATGGTATCATACTTGATCAATGATTCACAAAGTCATCCCCATATGAGGTAAACTGTAGAAGAGCATTCCCATTAAGATACTTATATTTTTGTGATTGAATCTCTCATATCTTAGGATGAGGTTGTGAGTGGTTGTTAGCAGAGGAGAGATGAAGAACAATATGTTCATCGGTATATTTAGGGGAACCTATTGAGTGAGGAAGAGAGAAAAAGTAATGATAAAAGTATATTAAATTTTATTTATTTACTTCAACATGAGAGGGAAAATATGTGGATAAGAATGAGGAACCTATTGTGAATGTTCTTATATGAACAAACTCATTAAAAACTAGGGGTGAGCATACGAAAACCGATAACCGAAAAAAACCGAAACCGAACCGATAACCGAATTGAAAATAGCCAAAACCGAATTAACCGATCGGTTGCAGTTAACATATGGCTAAAACCAAACCATTCGGTTATGGTTTCGGTTTTCCCTTCTTCCGTAACCGAAATAACCAAAACCGAACCATAAGTATTTTTCATATATATATATATATATATATGTCCATGTATTTGGAACATATTTTCATGTATTTCCGGTATATTTCATATATCTTTCATGTATTTCTATGTATTTGAACCATATTTTTATGTAACTCATGTATTTTTCATGTATATCCATATATTTGAAGCATATTTTTTATTCATTTCATGGGTATTTCATGTATATTTCTTGCATTTTCATATATATTTTTATATATTTGTATTCTTGAAAAAGGTTCAAAACACTTTACTAACTATTTTAAGTTGATAATTTTGCACAAGTTTTATGTTTGGTTATTAACCGAACCGATAACCGACATATTAACCGAATTAACTGAACCGACGTAACTGATCAGTTTCGGTTATGGTTTTTCCTAAAACCGAACTTCGGTTATCAGTTTCGGTTATATGTAAAAACCGAACCAAAACTGACATTTGCTCACCCTATTAAAAACCTCCAACATAATTTCATTTACAAAAACCCCAATTTTATTTTTTCCTAAATTTTAGAGGGTTTCTTAATACGCCATAAAGCTTTTACAAAAATTTTGATCAAGAGAAACAATAATTTTTTTTTAATATAGCAATCGATAGTCGATACTCATGCTTTTATATACAATCTAGATATATGTAATATGTCATATTATATACATGTAACTACTAGTATCCATGCACACCACAAAAAAAATTCCCCATGACGGTTTGATATTAGACAGGGAGGACATCGGTGTGTGAGTAGGGATTCGAACTTGAGACCGCTAGGTTATGGTTGTACAAGGATTTTCACTGAACTAAACATTTAAAAAAAATATAATTAAAAATAAAATTGATTCGAAATATGTGATTTATCCATAACATTTTTTTCTCTTCTATTCAAGGGAAGTTTTTAAAATATCACCCGCCATGTGTCTGTATGTGATAAGTACAAAGTGAAATTATCATGTGAAGTGTACGAAGTTATCTCGGTTCATTGATCATGTGTTTTTTGGACAGTTACAGTCGTGATCATTGATCACTCCCCATCGTTTATGATTGATGATTGATGATTAATGTGTGTCATACTATCAATTTTGATAGTATGAATTTATTTTTTTGGGGGTAACATTGCAAAAATAAAGGTTTCATTAAATGATTTTTGACATATCTCATAAAACACTAGATTATTTACTAGAAGATTTTAAACCCTAATGTACTTATTATAATTTTTATAATAATGTTAAAGATAACTAAAACTTTTGTGAAAATAAATAAAAGTTTAACAGCTATTTTGAAAACTTTGATTGTACAGGGGGCAAAGGAAACAAATATTCAAACTTTAAAAGCTTATGGATGGGAGCGTAATCCATAAACCCTAATTCATAAACCAACAGTGATTATCAAACCCATAATTTTCATACCTAATAATCAAATTTGTAAAACAAGGTATCACCATCCATAATTTTATCTCGATTATTTAACGATATGTATATTTAACTATGAGTGAAATATCCTTACTTGCGAACGCTATATCACGATCACAACATGACAATGATCTATATTTGTTGTATTTGTTATGAGTTGTGCTAAACATATTCCATCGCTATTATTTTCACTAAGGTTATGTGGTACTGTCCGTTTCATCCCCATTATCCCCACTGCACATCACAATTACTTCCATCCTCCTTTCCATCCCAAACCTATGTTATGGTCATCCCGTCATATTTTCTTTATATTTTCAATATAACATAAAATACAAAGAAGACAGAGAGTGAGAAAACGGTGCATGGTGTTTGGAGTGGGCTCCTTAACATCGAATTCGTCAACCCATAGTCATTAAACACACTAACTAAATACTATTTACAACTAGGGTATGTTTGGCAACACTAGCTGGTGGCTGGAAGCTGGAGGCTGGTGGCTGGTAGCTGTTAGTTGTAGTTGGAAACTGGTAGCTGTAGCTTTTAAATATATTTTGGTGTTTAGCAGAGTAGCTGGAGCTTTTAATAAAATATATAAAATGACCAAAATAGGCATAATTAAAAGCTTGTAAGGAAGGTTTTTTTTTTTATTTTATGATAGAATTGGTATTTATGTCATTTACTCATTTAAAGCTTGTAGCTAGTATGAGTTTTTTCTTAAACGTTAGTATTAGTAGCTTTTCAATATAGAGTTTTTTTTTATAACATAAAAGTTTAAAGCTCCTTCAACCAAACAAGGCTCTAGTATACAAAATACTCGTACCCTAGACATATCATAAGCACCAAAAACTTTTCCATTATGTCTTGGCTAATTATAGTTATTATAATCACTATTATATTTGATATAGTGTTTTTTTTAGCTTGTGAAAATTTATTCAACTAAACAATAGCCTTGTTTATAATAATAGACGATAATCAAATAAAATATATCAAAGCCAAATTGGATGATGTGGTTCAAATAAATTCGAAAGTATTCCTCAATCAATAATTTTATGCTTGATAATTGCACCATTTTACATGATAATGATTAATAATTTATGGCATATCTTCTAAATTAGGAACGACAAAATGACTAATATCTTAGAAAATTTCCAGTTCGCTTTTAGATTTTATACAAGAAGTAACCAAACTATGTAACATGCTAATAAGAATGTTTGTGACAAACATGATCTTCTTTCTTTATTTAGGGTATATTGCATAAACACAACTTTCTAAATATCTAACACTTGAAGGTACATATACTACTTGAGGAAATACCAAGAAACATAAAACTCTATGTGAACAAATTCATGTTTATATCATATCAAGTTTGCCTCTCAATTGAGAGACAATACAAAAATAATTGGAGTTAATCAAGTTCACTCGAATCTTGTTGTTACCAAATCAAAATCAATCCAAAGCAATTATCGATGTTTTAGTGATGAGACATGTTCTAGGTAGATGCACGATTGATAATCGGGCCACGTAATATTTTCATGTCACCTTTTTGTATCGTACGAAACCCTTACTTTATGTGTAATATAACACTAGACTTGTACATGCTCATATCACGCACACAATCGTACGAAACCCTTTCTTTGTGTAATATAACACTAGGCTTTATGTCCCAAAACCCTTGTTTGATTTGAGTAAAGTACAAAATAATAGTAGAAAAAAGAGCTATTTATGTTTCAATGTTATTTCTCTTTTTTTTAGTCATTTTCATTTGCTTTTTTTTCATGTAATAAAATAGACATAACCATTATTCATTGTCTTGTGCTTTTTAAGAAAAAGAAAAAAAAAATAAAAAATATTAATTTTCATATTATACCCATGGCCCATGGGCCGCCATTGAATTAAGTTATCAAAACAATCATAACCCAAATCAAATTGTTCTGTTAAGTCCAAGGCCCAACCAAAGGGGTCTCCCTGTGATTGAAATTTAAATGCATTCTTATCAATAACTCAATAAGCATCATGCCATAATCTTCTTCGAATGTCGAAATAGTTGACCATTTGACCCGACCCAACCAACCAAAAAGCTGGGTTGATACATTCAGTTTACATGAAAGTGAGTACACTTAGATGCAGCAACGCAAACAAGCGCGAAAGTATTTATGTTTAGAACCGCCCCTTCCTCAGCCGTGCCCAAGCTATGGCAGCAACCGCAGCACCTCCCAAATGAGCAGACCCTGAGATTTGACTATCTCCCTGTAACAGTTAACCATAAAAATTACACATACAATGTTAAAAAAAACAGCAGGTGGCTTTCAACTACTCATATAACTTTTGGTCAACGAAAGTCAATTTCTCTATGTCGAAAATAAAAATACTGTCTAGCACTCTAGCCGTATTTATAACTTTTTATTTATTTATGATTTAACATTTAAGAATCATACCTCTAATATTCTCATCACATCGTGGCCAACTAGAAATATCCCCTGAAAAGAACCACATGAAACAGACACCGGTCACAAATACTCAAAAACTAGATTTTGGGTGATATTTATGAAGCGGTAAATATCGTATATGCCCCTTAAAACTTGCATAATATCAAATTTATCCATCCAAAAAAGCCAATATCAAATATGATGTTCAAAATACTTGAAATTTCATACTTACCCATTTCATCAAATACAATTTGTCATATGGCTGTTGTAACCTTCACCTTCTTACATTATAAACCGGTATATACTAATGCGAGTTTTAAGGGAAGTGTATAAATGACAAATTTGAAAACGAGAGTTTTTGATACTCTAATTTTTTGTTGGGTAAATATGATATTATACCAAGTTTTAAAGAGGATATATGAAATTATCAGTATTATGAAAGTCAACATACCAGTAAGATAGCAGGGACTGGTATTATGAACTCGAGATATATAGTTTTTTTCGGGTTGAGAAATATATCAAGTAGCATAATAGCATTTACTGCACCACTGGCTCCCTAAAAATATGACAGAATCAGAGTTGCAAGTCATACATAATAAATATCATGTAAATGACCAAAATTTTGAAGGGGAAAAAACAGAAATATTTAACGTACCAGCCCTGGAACTTTTGAAGGGTCGGGTTCAAACAATCGCCTGTCCTGTAGTACATAAACATATAACAAAATGCATCAATATGTTTACACCTTGGTTGTAAAATTTGCTTATATTTTTTTAAATAATTAATGTGTTCGTTATGATTTGATAATCCAAGTTATTTTGAACCCCTTGGTTGAGGATAGGAGTTCGTGGAGAGTGGAGACGCAAGATTAAGGTTAAAGATCTTTAGGAGTAGGGCACGGTTTGTCCTTTTAGTCTTACCTTACAAGTTCAGCTTGTTTATTTATTTATCTATCCTTTTGGGTGGTGTTTGCATGTTATCGCTTGTTTGTGTGTCTTTTTGTTGTGGTAGCTTACGTCTTAGCTTAGTTTGTGAGTAGCCATGTACATCCTAATTTGACTTTTATGTGTGGTTATTTCTTTGGAGTCGGGGGTCCCACCAAAAGCAACCCTCTATCCCTTCGCTATGGGTGGGATACCCTAGGCAATTTTCAAACCATTTCTCATTTAGAGTTTACCTATGTGACCCGTTAGAGAAAAAATAAAATGTAAATTGAACCTAATACAAAATTATAACAAATGGGGATGGGGTGAAGCAATTGACAATCAAAATATGTTATATTATTAGGGTTCAACATAGTCACTCTTAAACTAATTATTAAAATGGTTATAGAACTGATGTACCTTTGATGATGGGGCCAAAAAAGCATGATGCACCAAGTAGAAGACTGAGCCAACAAAAGCCCCGGCAAGGTATAACTTGAGCAGAAATTCAGGCCCAAATTGGTATCCAATCTGTCCAAAGAAGCACCAAAACATACTCCTAAATCAAAATTGCTGATTTAACTATTGAAGCAACCCAGTAAAAAAATTCCTAACTTATTTTCTAAGTAGTTAACTCAGCCGATATATCGGTGATATATCACTGATATCTCTGTTATCGGTCATCAACCGATATATCAGTACAAAATATCGGTACCGATATTATCAGCGATGTTGGACGATATTTGACCGATATATCACCGATATTCCCGATATTGGTGTTTTTCTTCTTAGTTCTTTCATTTGTCTTGCTTCTTATAGTTGTTATTATTGTTTTAAGTCTTAATTGTTAATTGTTAGTGTTGAATCTTAGTGTTTAAGTCTTAACAAGTTCCCACTTGCTACAATTGTTAGTGTTTTCCAAGTTGTAAAAGGTTAATTTGTTAATGGTAAGAGCGTATATTGAATTGTTAGTGTTAAATTGCTATATGTATGGATTTTGCATGATATAAAAATTGCCGATATCCCCATCGATATCTCACCGCGATAACCGATTTCTCAAATATCGGTCCTTCACCAATATCCGATATTTTACCGCATTAACTGCTTAGCTTATCTTTAATCTTTATTTTTGAGAAAGAAACAATTTCGTGACCTGTCTCAATTTTATTCCCAAACAAAAAGAATTAAAGATACAACTAATGTTTATACAAACAAATGCATGAATAGAAAATAAACGTCACCAAATGAGCTCGGACGTAATCAAAATATAATGAATTTAGAATGAATTTTCTGAACACATCATAGTTTTACCGTGATTTAGAGTTTAGACGCAATGCCGTTGCAAATGGTAAACTTATGCATGTTAATCTGGTTTTAAAAAGTGTGAGGCGTTCCGAGACGCTAAGGTCCCAAAAGCTAAGGCAAGAGCTTTACATATGTGAGGCGTTGCTATATGTACAACCAGAAGCTGCATCTCATTTACATGTCATCCAGTTATCAGATAAACGATTCATAATTTTTTCATCACTTTGGATGTTTTTAAATATCAGCCTCCTATAGACCCTACTTTTGACCCAGGTGTGCACAAGGTGCCACCTTAGGACCCTGAGGAGTTTTCCAGATTGTCTCGCGGGCATTGCGCCTCACAAACTCTTTTTGAAATCAAGAATTTACGTACCTCCTAGCTACAGTAAAATATATCAAAAGTTCCAGGGAAATACCAAGGAACGTGATAACGTGAACTTACACTCTTTCCGAAGAAATAAAGTCCGATCATGTTTGAGACAATATGTCCAACTTCAATATGACTGAATGCAGAAGTTATCATGGTATGGAACCGTCCACTTTTAAAGTTGTCCAGTTGTATCTGTGCAGATAAAATGATTAAAAATAATAGTAACACATGCAAAATACTAGAGCCTTAGAGGTGGCAGAATGGGTGGGCTAGGTAACGGGTCAAGATGAGTACTTTTTTTTCTTTTTCTTTTTATAAGCAAATGAGTGGAAATTGCTACCTTAACAAATACTCATAAAAAGATTAGATCATGATGTTCGAAGATCATAAACATAACCATGAATAACTAACCATGAAATTCTGCTTCATGAATTTGCGGTCAGCAACCCTCCATAGCAAAAACACAGCCACATTTGTTACAATCAGGCCTATTACAACACCATCACTTGTGAGTCTCCTTCTAAACTGTGACAACCTGTAAACATAACAATGAACATATTACATATAACATATGTAAACATGCTTAAACTGACTCCACAAGGCCCAAAGTTGTAAACTTGGTTATAAAAAGCACAAAGCACTCCCAGGCATTTAGGTCCCTAAAACTGAGGCGCAAGGAAAGATTTTAACGAATGCAAGGTGTTGCTCTATGTACAACCAAATAAGCTTCACATACAACCAGAAGATGCATCTCTTTTACAAATCAACCTTTTTATCAAGTAAGCCTGTTTCATAAGTTCTTCATTCCTACAGTTATTTTCACATATCAGCGTCTTACTTTTACATTTCCTAATCTTGATCAATTTTGACCCAGATGTCTACGAGGTTCTGTTTCAAGGTCCTTAAGCGTTTTCCAAATTGCATGTCCTGCTTTTTTTAAACCAAGGTTGTAATTGTGTGTGATCTGCATCAACTATACAAGACTAGATTATGCTAACAACTACCAAAACCATATCGCAAAGGAATCGTAGGCCAAGATCATTATTTTGAAAAGGAAAAGGAAGACTTGTTCACGGTTGTGAATGCTAACCGGATGACAACAGCAAACGGTTATTGATCAAGAGGCCCACAGTTCTATAGCAATTATATAAAAAATCTGGTACATCCTGTTCTTTCTGTCACTTTGGATTTACAGAAGCTATGGTATGAAGTATGAAACACAAACACAACAATAATCAGTTATCCACTTTATTCAAACAAGAAACAATAAAACATATAGGTAGCGTTCGTTCCGTGGAATGTAATGGAATTGGAATTCACACGGGAAATTGAATTTGATTTGGAATGTAGGTGTGTTCGTTTCAAAGAATGGAATGGAATTGGAATGTAGATTTCCTTCCGTATGTTGTTCAATTCCAATTCCTTCTTTCAAAAATACTCACAATATAAGAAATGAAATATACATTACAAATCTATTCCGTGAAACAAACGCTACCTATTAATACCTAAAAAAACAAATGTGTTCTTCCTAGAGTTCTTGACTTTCACCCCTCCAAAAAAAAAAACTAATCACATCACAAATTATTAAAAAAAAAAGTATAATTCATCCATTTCAATTATAATCACTTCACAAATACCATACAAGACAAGAAACAAGTAATATAAACAGAAGAAATTACCTATTTTGTTGGTACCCAACTGGTTGATTAAACTGAAAACTATGTCTTCTAAACTGATCTCTTAAAGACCCAAACTTTCCACAACCCACAAACAACTTATTTGGTGCTTTGAAATTCAAGAACCCATGAGGTAAAAACCGCTTTAAAACAAGTGGGTTTGAAAGGACTTTCATCAAACAGTTGGTGGGTGCTTCACGAAATGGCTGTACGGAACCAGTGTGGTGAAAGAATCTATGATGGTGATGGTGTGGAGGGACATTGGTGGCTCGGTGATTGGGAAGTGGGTTCGATCGTATGGTTTGTGACACAAATGTTCTTGGGTTTTGGGATATTAGTTTGAGGGTGAATAGCTTCTTCATAGTGTGAAATTTGTGCAAACCCACTTAGGATCTTTGAAAGTTTTGCATTTTATAGACTTGTAATTGTATATGTTTGTTGATGGGTAGTTATAGTCATGGGGGATTAATGATGTGGAGGGACTATTCTTTGCTAACACTTGTGATCTAGAACAAACGTTCTAGAAATGAATGATGGTCGAATAAAGGGAGGCAACTGTTAAGATGCTCGGGAGCTCTTATTTACGGACACAAAAATGGTGTTAGCTGATTTGGAATCACATCATATGTCTCTAGAAGAGAAGTCTTTTTTATATAAGGAATGCATAGGCCAAATATCACTAACCTTTAACCAGATATGGGCCTGGGTCGAGATTAAGAGGTGCCCCCACTCCCAGCCAAGTATTAGTATATAGGAAATATGATAATAATGGTTAATGGGAGAATGGGAATGTGTACCGCCTTTGATGGAGCCACGTGGCATGGCTCTACTAGGGAGAGAATCTGCAGCGGACACGTGTCGCTCCGGGGGTTGTCACATGTCCTAGGTTCCTGATAAGCGGAATGGTGATGTGATGTTTGGCGTCTTGCAGGGCGACGTTTGTGTGCACGGTGTTCTGACTGTATTGTGCACAGCATGGTCCAGGCATGGAAGCTGTCACGTTGCTATGCCGGTTAGGGTGGTTGGTCCAACCCTGCCAGGTGTCGTACCCTGGTTGGTTGACCAGATTTTCTATTTTTGATTGGATCAGCAAAAAAGACTAACCATGGTTAGTCTAAGGGTGACACAGGTCAAGAAGTTAAAAGTACAGTGTGGTGGTGAACAATTTTTTAATTCAGTGTGTCAGCATCCAATAATTAATAGTTCAGTGTGTTACGACGACCTGAACAAAAATTTTGAAAGAGATTTATAACTCGGCCCGTTCCCTTGTCTTTGCACAACTGGTCCATATGTCCAAAATACGAACCGTTCCATTCCAATCTATTTCCAGCCACAACGGGCACAATTAATGATGGACTAGACTGGCCCAATCAAATATACCTCAAAACCACCTAAATTATACCCATGGGCCATGAAATAAGTTATGAAAAACAATCATAACCAAAATAAGTTGTTCAGTTAAGTCCAAGGCCCAACCAAAGGGCTCTTACTTTAGTTGAAAGTATTCTCCAAATGTAGTTCACTTTCAATCAAGTCTAAATTACGAAATTCGAAATCGTTGACCGTTCGACCTGACTTGACCTGACCTAACCAGCCTCTACAAGCTCAATGGATACATTCGGTTTTCATGAACGCAAGTACAATTAGACGCAACAGCACAAATGAGTGCGAAGGTATTTAAGTTTAGAACCGCCCCTTTCTCAGTCGTGCCCAAGCTATAGCAGCAACCGCAGCACCACCCAAGTGAGCAGACCCCGAGTTTCGACTATTTCCCTGCATGCAACAGTTAACCATAATAATTACACATACATGTTTAAAATCAGCAGGTGGCTTCCATTTAAGAATCATACCTTTAACATTTTCATCATATCATGGCCAACTAGATATATTCCCTGAAACAAACACATGAAAACAAATAAGGCACAAATTCAAAAAAAAAAAAAAAAAAATCATGTGATTTTTATAAAGAGGCTATTTCATATATACCCTTGAAACTTGCATAATATCATATTTATCCTTCCAAAATAATTAATACCAAATATACTGTTAAAAACACGTGATATTTTATATTTACCCATTTGAAAATGGATGTTTTTGATATTATCTTTTTTTTTTTTGGTAAATATGATATTAAACATTTATACCAAGTATATAAGTATAATGATAGTCGATATACCAGTAAGATACCCGGGACTGGCAATACGAAATAGACATATATAGTTTTTTTAGGGTTAAGAAATATGTCAAGTAGCACAATAGCATTCACTGCACCACTGGCTCCCTAAAAATATGATAGAATTAGAGTTGCAAGTCATATATAATAAATATCATGTAAATGACCAACATTTTGAAGATAAAGAACATGTACCAGCCCTGTAACTTTTGAAGGGTCAGGTTCATTCAATCGCCTTTCCTGTGGTACGTAAACATATAATAAAATGCATCAATATGTTATACCTTGGTTGTGAAATTTGCTTGAACTTTTATAAATAATTAATGTGTTCATTATTACTTAATAATCTGTGTATATATGATTTATGAGGTTTTATGCATTCTGAATACACTTTAGGCAACTTTGAAACTATTTCCCATTTTAGCCAACTTTTGAGAGCTTACCTATTTGATGTTGGAAGTTTAAAGTGGTGAATGGAATTTATTTATTTATTAAAACTACTAATATTAAAGCTCTTCATATGGTGAAACTCTTGAGTAAAGTTCTTAATGCCATTTGATGAGGTTTTAGTAGAATTCTTAATGCCATTTGATGAGGTTTTATTAGAGTCTTAATTAGAGTCATAAGTCTCTATTTAAGTGACTAATAAAGTGAAACCTTTCACCATCCATGTTCTTATATAATTAGTAGGCCATGTGCCTTATTTGATAGTAGAAGGAATATACATGGGAAAAACACACTAAAAACTCTTGCAACACACATACACTCAAGAGTAGCAACCATGTTCCAGTTTCTTTTTAGGCAAGTGAGATAGTCCGCAGTGCACCGCGACGCACTGTTGAACCGGTGTACCCTGGGAACAGACGACGAATCTGTTTAAGGGAATTGTGTCAAACACAAGCCCGGTTCCTTTTTCAAAATTCTATGATTTCATTTTCTTTTAGATTTTGCTGCAGCAAGTACAGAGATTCTGATACATGTGAGCTTCATGTAACAAAAGCGTGCAGCGATTACAATGTAAGTTTTCTAACATTTGACCCGTTATAGGAAAAAAAATAAAAACCTAGATTGACCTGTTTACACAGTGGCGAAGCTTGACCCGAAGGCTCGGGGGGTCGGAAGTCACTAGTTTCAGGGGGTCGAAACTCTATATTTCCAAAATTTTCTATACGAATACTATAAAATCAGAACTTCTGTGCGAAAATTCGGGTGAGTGTGGTGGGGGGGAAGGGTTCGCCCATGTGTTTACACATAAATAGGTTGAAGTTGCCACCTTTATGTATTCCAAGGATGGTCACGGTGTAATAAAAAAGTATAATTAACTAATTAAGTGTGCCATATGTAAGAAAATTTTTAAAACAAACGGGGATGGGGGGAAGCAAGTGACAATCAAAATATGTTGTATATTATAGTCACTCTTAAATTAATTATCAAAATGTTTAGAAGTGGTGTACCTTTGATGATAGGACCAAAAAAGCATGATGCACCAAGAAGAAGACTGAACCAACAAAAGCCCCAGCAAGATATAACTTGAGCAAAAATTCTGGCCCGAATTGGTATCCAATCTGTCCAAAGAAGGAGCAAAAGTACTAGTTAATCAAAATTGTTAGTTGAAGTAACCCAGTAAACAATTCCTAACAATTGTTTTCTTTATCTCTGAAAAGAAACAATCTCTTGTACAACCAGAAGCTGCATAAGCCAAGGCTCCGAGACGCTAAGGTCCCACAAGCCAAGGCGAGAGCTTCACATTCGCAAGAAGTTGCTCTATGTACAATCAGAAGTTGCATCTTTGTCATCTCTTTTACATTACATCCTGTTATCAAGTAAATCATTCATACTTTCTTCATCACTTTGGTTGTTTTTACATATCAGCATTCTATAGGCACCACCTCAAGGCTCCGATGAGTTATCAAGATCGCCTTGCGCCTCACTCGCTTGTTTTGAAACCAAAAATTTATCTACCCACTAGCTACAAAAAAAAATATCAAAAGTTCTATGGAAATACCAAGGTACATAAACTTACACTATTCCCGAAGAAAATAAGCCCGATCATGTTTGAGACAATATGTCCACCTTCATAATGACTGAATGCACTAGTTATCATTGTATGGAACCGTCCACTTTTAAAGTTATCCAGTTGTATCTGCATTCAAAATAGACTTTCGATAACCTTCGTCTAGACTTTTGACCCAATTGATATAAAACATAACTGAATCCAACCATTTATGAGCAAATAAGTTGAAATTGCCGCCTTTATTAGTATTTAGAAAAAAATTAGGTCATGATGTTTGAAGACAAACGACATAACCATATGAAGAACTCACCATGAAATTCTGCATCATGAACTTACGGTCAGCATTCCTCCATAGCAGAAACACGCCTACATTTGTTAGAATCAGGCCTAATACAACACCATTAGTTGTGAGTCTCCTTCTGAGCTTTGACAACCTGTAAACATAACAATGAACGATAATATCGTATGCAAACATGCTTAAAATGATTCCATGATGCCCAAAGTTGTTAACATGGTTATAAAAAGCAAGAGGCACTCCACTGTAAGGAATTGTCGGGGTTCAAGTACCGCCATGACTTGGTCAGAGATGTTCTATGGGAGGTGTTTCGACGTGCTGGGGTCTCGGCCAGGAAAGAAGCACCGGTCAATTTTTTGACTGATCCGCGGGAGGGGAGATCTACCCTGTGTCCTGCGGATGTTATTGTGTTTGGCTGGGTAGGGGGCAAGCATGCATATGTTGACATTACAAGGGTTTCCCCTTGGTAGGTCTGCGAGACAGCGGCTTTGTACCGGGGCAGGCAGTTTTGAGGGCAGAAGCTAAGAGGGTCGCTAAGCACGAAGCAATGTTTAGAGAATCAACATGTGTTCCTGCCGTTTGCTTTTGAGTTTTGACACATTTGGATCCCTGGCCCCTGAGGCGGTGTGTTTCCTGAAACGAGTGCAGATGGTGGTCCACAATGACTCGCAGAGCCCTAAGAACCAAGGATTTGTGTTTAGCAAGATAGGCTTTGCGATTCAAAAAGAGATAGCGGCGCAGCTTGTTGCCTGCTTACCCACTATCTAAATGTATCTTTTTGTGATTAATGGAAGAAAAGGACTATATTCCGATTAAAAAAAGAGGCACTCCAAGCATTTAGGTCCCTACACTAAGGCATGAGACAAGAGCTTAATGTACAACCAAATAAGTTTCACATACAACCAAAAGATTCATCTCTTTTACATATAAACCTTTTTATCATGTAAAAGTTTCATAATTTTGTCATGCCTAAGATTCTTTTTACATATCAGTGTCTCACAGACCCAAATTTTGACCCAGATATGCATGAGGTGTCGCCTAAAGATCCTTAGGCGTTTTCCAAATTGCCTCACGCGCTTTTATAAAACCAAGGTTGTGATTTGTGAAGGTAAAAACTAACTAAAAGATATTATGTGTGCGAGCTGCATCAACTACTCAAGACTAGATAATTGCTACCACCTACGAAAACCATATCGAAAAGGAATCGTAAAGCATGATATGCTACTTCACATACATGTACAACAAAAATATGTGAAAACTATCCCAACATATAACATTGGACATCCTATCCGTGTACATCATGTTCTTTCTAAAACTATGGTATCACAAAAGCTATGGTATGAATTATGAGACACATACAACAATAATCACTTGGAATGAATCCGAATTCCAAATCCAAGTTTAACCAACCAAACACAATTTTTAGTGGAATTAATTTCAACTGCAATTTCAATTTCGATAAATTCCGTAAACTAAACGACCCTGGCCCCTCTAAGAAAGGAAAAGAAGAGAGAAAAAAGGAAAGAGAATGAGATTATCTTTTGAGCGTTTTTTCTAAAAGGTAAAAGAAAAGAAATGAATGGATGGGAGTTCCAAAGTTAATTTTTTTAAATAAAGGAAAAGAAAGAAAAAAAAGGGAGAGAAAACAAGCCTTATTTCCATCATCTAAAATAGGAGAGATTTAAAAAGAAAAAGAAAAGAAAAGAAAAAAAGGTAAAAAAAGTGAGAGGAGGTATTTATAAGAGAATGATCAACGACATTTTATTCATAATTCATACAAGATATATATATATATACAATGAAGAAGAGACATGATCAAGCCTACAATAAACAGTAATAAAACACACTTGACTATGACCATGACCATGACTTTGACTATCAAGAAAATACATACTCAAAATATACAATTAATTTTGGTGTATCTCTAATAGTATTTCTTTTCATTTTTCATCTTAAATAAACTTGGGAACATAAAAGTTTTATTTTGTTTTTCACGACAGAAAGTCAAGATTAGACTTTCAATTGATTCAAATTATATTTCAATACAAGACAGTAAGTTGTAGAAACCAGTAAACTTGATTATGCTCAGCGTAAGAATAAAAATCAAAGTCCGTGAGTAGTTCAACGAAGTGAAATGTTCATTGTGAAGAAATCAAGTCCCAAAGGAAAAGACCCGTGTGAAAGATTTAGTGGATTTGAGAAGAATCAATCAAGAGTGAAGATTCATGTGATACGGAGTTGGAAATGACCTATGAGAGGTGCAATCCAGTGAGCTATGTGGTTAACTTTACCAATATATCGGTTATCGATCATCAACCAATATATTGGTACCAAATATCGGTATTGATATTATCTACGATATTTGATCAATATATCACCGATATTCCTGATAGCAATACCTTTCTTCTTAGTTCTTCTATTTATCTTTCTTCTTATTGTTACTATTAGTGTTTTAAGTCTTTATTGTTAATTGTTAGTGTTAAATTTTAGTCTTTTAAGTCTTAATAAGTTCTTACTTGCTACAACTATTAGTGTTTTGCAAGTTGCAAAAGGTTAATTTGTCAATGTTAGGAGAGTGTTGAATAATTTGTGTTAAATTGATATATATATATATATATATAAATTCTACACGATATAAAATTACCGGTATCTCACCACAATAACTTATATCTCAAATATTGGTCCTTGAGCGATATCCAATTTTTTGCGTAGCCAGTGAGTTGATCACAATCAAGAAGTTGGGTCATGTGAGGTGATAAAAATAAAGAATCAGTGTGTGAGGCATTAAAGACCTAAGTTGAAGATCATGTTGTGTGATGCAATCACGAAAAAAAAAGAATCATGTGATACGATCAAAGAAAACAATTTGTTGTGTGATGAAACCTCTCAAAGAATGTGTGATATAAAGACAAATCAAATATGTGATAGACTGAGAAGAAGAAACGTAAAGAAGAAAATGATAATGCCAATTTCAAAATTGAAATAGATCGTATATCGGACTACAAATGGTTGATGAAGACTAAAAACAACAATCATATCCAGTAAATCATATAAATATCAAAATTATTGTAAGAGTCTGAGAAGGATGAGATGTAGACAAACTTTACTTCTACCCTTGTTGATAGAGAGACTATTTTCAAAAAGACCTCTGCTCTTAAAACAAACAACATAAACTAAAAAATAGAAGTATGGAACTATCAAATAACAAAAGGAAATGGCAAAAAAAGTAAAACGGTAAAGTAGAAACATATTTAACCACATGAGACAACCTATAGACATAGATCACATACACGATTCATCTAAAGTGTAGGAAAACCTAAAGTTCTAAATAAAGCTAAGAGACATATAAGTCCTTAACTTTAATCCTCACGTCTTCACAAACTCTTATCCTGAACCATATCTTTGTAAAGTTGCAACTCTAGCAAATCTTGCCTAATATTCTCTAATCCCCTACCTTTTTAAAGTTCCCAATTAAACCTCTCGCTATATATATTAATACCTACAAAACAAATTTGCTATTCCTTGAGTTCTTTACATTCACCCCTCCAAAATGAACCAACAAAAATTATTAAAAAAAAAAACACAACCATCCTAAAAGCTTGAAAAGCTCGTGTCTCACTCAAAAAAAGCTCAGTTGTAAACGAGCCAGCTTTGCTTGGCCCGATTCATAAACAACCCGAGCTCATGCAAGGCTTGGCTCGTGAGTCAGCTCAAATTATTTTAATTTTGATGTATGAAACTTAAACTATATGGAAGAACTATTAGCATTTTTAGTTTAATTAGTCAATATGCCTTTCGGTTTTTAAAATATTGTGAAAAAAACAAATTTCATACATATAATACTTTTAATATACCTTTTGGTTTTTTGAATCTTAGAAAATTAAAAATAATACATATATCTATGTGTAGTTTTTTTTATGTTATTAATATTTGTAAAATTTTTAAAAATAAAAAAATTAACACCCCGGTTCGATTAGGCTCAAACATTTTACAAGACGAACTCGAGCTCGGTTTTTCATTTTGATAAAATAACCCTAATAAGGGATAATCCATCAATTTCAATTATAATCCCTTCACAAATATTATATAGGAGAAGAAACATGCAATAAAACATTAAAAACAAAAATAAACAAACGAAATTACCATTTGTTTTGGAAACCAACTTTTTGATTGTATTGAAAGTTACGTCCACTAAATTGAACTCTTAACGACCCAAACTTTCCATAATCCACAAACAACTTGTTTGATGCATTCCATTTCAAGAACCCATCAGGTAGAAGCCTCTTTAAAAGAAATGGCTGTACATAACCAGTGTAGTGACAGAAACTATTGTTGGATCGTATGGTATGTGACACAAATGTTCTTGTGTTTTGGGATATTAGTTTGAGGCTGAATAGCTTCTTCATGGTGTGAATATTTTGTACAAACGAATCCAAACCAGTCAAGATTTGGTAAAGGAACACAAATGAAGATCATTTGGTGTGACATTAAATTAAACTGTATATGATGAATGGGTAAATGTGAAAACTTACTTAAAAAGGAAACAAAACAAAGGCCTTGGTTACCTACCCGCAAAGGTATCATTTATCTTTCCTGAACTACTTTTCAAATTAAAAAAAAAGGATTTCAAATAATTGATTCCAATAAACTAAAACTAATTATATTAAAAATTACATAAATAAATTTCCACAATGAAAAAACAAACATAAATAAATAAAAAATGCATATATACAAGTTGCGTTCATTAAATAAAAAGTATCATCCATGTCAAGTTTCAAAAGGATATGGGATTCCTACACTCCCTGATGTCAACATGACATAAGGTTCAATTCCCACTAGCTATATTTGGAGGACATTGGTGGAGAGGAAATGAGGGATGACCTGGCCATTGGCTTGGGTTCGAGTCCTGATCTCGACCGGTTTTACCGATTATTTCATTGTCGTGCCTTTGGGCGGGTGAGTGGTCGGGTTTTTTCGGGAATTGGTGACAATTGGTGGCCCGGATACTCTCGAGTACCTGATTCGCCAAAAGGGTGCCCGAGAGTGCTCGGAAATTGATTCGTTGGCCGTTCAAAAAAAAAAAAGTAAACTTTAGTTTACTTAAAGAAAGATAAGAATACACCAATAGAATAAAGAGAGAGAGAGAGACATAAGTTAGAGAGAGTAGGCAGAAAGAAAGAGGTGAGAGAGGAAGAAAGACCACTGCCGGCTTTCCTGTCGACGCTGGTCGTCTTCTCCGGCAGACGACAGTTCCGACCACCCTTTGTCACCTAACCCAAACTATTACCGGTCATCTTCTCTGACATCAACAGACCATCTCCATCACCGGTGACCCAACCATAAACCCGTCAGCCCCTCTGTTTCCAACAGACAACCAACACCTGACCACCTCCGGTCATCTTTCACCACCGTTAACCATACCCGATCATCTACGACTAACCACCCTCAAGCCCCGAACCACTCTCCGGTAACTAAACAACCCACAACCTTCAAGGTGTAACATCTGGCCCCTCTCACCACCAATATTGTCCGTTTTACCCCGATGGGTTGCCCATCCAGAGCTCACGGATTTGTTTTTGGTTGCCTCGGTGGAGACTTCCCAGGTGGTCACCCATCCTGCTGCTCCCACCTGAGCACGCTTAACTGTGGAGTTCTCCTCTCATCCACTAACATTAAGCCCCAAAACGCGTTAGTTATTTAAGAGGCAGAATATTACTTATGAACCAAAGATCTCTCCTGACCACGACCGATATGAGATTTTCCTGAGGTATCACACAAGGTTTGTAACCTTTCACCTTCTAAACACCCACCGCCAACACCGTCTTCTATTGGTGTATTATTAGTACAATGATTCCCAACCCTTTGTACCACCTCATATTCCACTGAAACCATAAAAATATATCCATATTTCCATCTTATGAAAAAGGGGGCATATATAATGTAGGCATGTGTCTTAATACAGGATAAAAGACCATGAAGAAGGGTCATTCAAGCTGATGCAATTTACCTAGCTGTTAATAAAATAAAATTTCTTTAGGTCTTATTTACAGTCATATCCCAAGTAATTTGGGATTAAAGAGAATCTCAAAAAACAATCACAGATGAATCTTGTGTTGCATCAATTTTGTTAGTAAGTAATGGAAAACACATAAGAATATACCTCAGAGATTCGTGAGACCTGCTACTGATGCTGAAAGCGTTGAGGTCGACATAACTGTCAGTCTGATCGAGTTCCCTTTAGGGTATGCAGTTATGATGGCTAATGATCCTTTGCAGAATCGGTTATGGGAGAGAGGGTGAGTGACGAATTCGTAAGAGGTGTTATGTTGATTAAGTTGTGATCATCATCATCCCTCAACCATATTACTCTTCCTATTTATGCATACCCAGGGGGACTCTAGTTAGGCCCAACTAATGACAAGTCCGTCCATCAAAGACTAGTCAGTTATGGGCTTAGAGTATTTAGCAATTGATCAAACATAATATAAATGATTATAATGGCTACACTGATAAATATACAAGACATAACGTATATTTATTCTAACATCTTGGTGGCCGCAAATATCAAAAAATGGCATGGCAATGTTAGAACTTAAAATCACTCACTAATCATTAAGTCACAGTATTTCAATTTAGTGAAGATGTCATATAGATTGGCAAAACAAAGAACATAGGCATGTCACAGGTCCAAAGAAATAAGCTAAATCCACTAGTGTGGCAAATTGTCTATGTAATAAACTAATAATAAACCTTTTTGTAAAAGCAAATGTCGCAAGAAACTAAACGCGCGTGTAAGATTTACTATACTTTTATTTCCCCAAGCCCTCAAACATGGGCGAAGCATGCACCTTGACTCATTGTTTTTTGGCTGAGTAGTGTAAAGTAAATTTCCTCGTTTTTGTCTGTAAATTTAGTACCGGCCTCCACCGATTTGAATAAAAATTTGAGTCTCTTAACTTTCAGCCCCACTATTTAAAAGTTCAAGTTCCATCACTGAGTGTAAACAATATTGAGGTTTTGCATTATAGTGTGAAAATAATGTGAGGCAAAAGCCATTATTTGGAACCATAATTGGTAGTTTGCGAGGAAACTAATTTTAATGATAAAAATTAATAACATAAAACAACTAAATTAAAACAGATGATAAAACGTTATCTGTATCATCCTCCTCCGAAACAGTGAACCATGCACACGCTAAAGTAACTCCCTTAATCATAGTCCACGGTAAAGGTTTTTGTTGTCTATTATTTGGAACTATTTTGATTGTATAGAAATGTAAAAAAAAATGAAGTTTAAGATGAATATTGAAGTGAGATTGATGTAGAAAATTTTGTTGTTTAAATGATAAAAATCAAACGTTGGGTAATTGGGAGGAGTGGTAACTTAGCCCTGATCGAAATCCATCGGTTTCGATACAGAGGGCGGTGTTACCACCATGACTGTGTGATATCGAACCCCTTATCCAAATCGTGGTCCTTTAAGAGTAGCTTTAGAGGGTATGTGAGTTACCGTTATAAAGAAAACTAAAAAGGAATTTTGCAATATAATCTAGGGAGCCAATGAAGTAAGACTTGGCAACCCCGAAGGTACTACTACCATATGACATGCTCACAATGAATCAAAACTCTGGAAGCCCATAGGTATTGTCCTTTGACATTCATCCCTGGAAGGATATATCGAATTTCGACAATGTAACGACTTAGAAAAGCTTGTTTTTTTATTAACCTTTGTCTTTATCATACTTTGCGTATATCAAGTTGTAATTCAATAAACCATTTTTCTAAAGTGTTACATTAATCAATTGAGAACATTCCTAATATCATCGCGGTTAGAATCCAAAACTATTTCATTAAAAAAGGCTTATACCGACGTAAGCCTCCATCAATCATCCTTAACCGATGCCCTGTTGTGCTCATAGGGTTCCATCAATACTTTTGTAGCATAATACTAGACACCACTATTTCTAGCGATGAATGCTAGCCAATTAGCCATCAATCATTTACCATCAATCATCAATCAATTAACATTTAACTTCAGTAAACAGATAATAGCTACCATTTATCATATAAGATTTCAGAATCATGGACATTATAGTAGCATGTACATTAGCCAAATTGGAAAGAGAAAAACATATAGTACTCACCTATAATGCAGTTGGAGCTCATCAACAAAAACGAATTAAATTAGATAGTCCTTTCTTGTTGCGCGACGACTAGATCAACGCGATATTGTTGTAAGAGTTCATATCAAAATTCATCGAGCTTTCGACGGTTCATTCATTTGACCATAAACTAGAGCCACGTTTGATTATGCAACATGTTATTCATTAATTAATCCACATTCTTTCATTTTCATTAGATATTATGTCCTTCGTGAGTCCGTTCGAAATTTAGCCTTTTACTATTAGCAATGTACAATCCGACCCTTTAACCCTTAGTCAAAGTGGCCTAGAAACCATGTTAACATTTTGTTCCACAACAAAATGTAGGACTCTTCGCTGGTGAATATGTAACAACCACACAATTTTAGAGTGAAAACCCTATGTAATGAACTTTTTTTTTATGAAAATTGTAGGCATGTAATATACATGATTTTAAGCATTTTGAGCAAAAATTTAAGGGAAAAGATAACGTATAAAGCGTCTTAACGTAAGAAGCGTAATAAGCATTCTGAGCCATTGGATTTAGACGGTGGCAAGATGGTAATAAACAACCCTAATCATACTTCAGTTAAGCTAACCAGGGGTAAATTAGGGAAAACGCGTTTTAATTTGCAGAAATCGTAACAACACAGATTCAACAATTTATCGAAACGTAACATCAAAACAAAATTATTTCAACGATTAACAAATATTTGAAAATGATTAAATGTTCAGAATTATCAAACAATCAAAAACATTGAATTGAATCATAAACAGTTCGTGATTTGCAGAAAAATAAAAAAACAGGGCATTGCCTTCGAATTTTTAAAATCACATTGATCCTATTCAAAAAACACAATCAACGCATATAATATTCACAAAAACATACGATTTTAATAAATATAATTACAATTAAAGAAAAAAATGGATTTGAAAAATATTCATTAAGAACACTCAAAGACAAAAACAGACGCATTCACTGTATTATAAAGTGCGTCTAAAAAAGACATTAAATACTGAGTCAAATACATAAACAGACGCACTCACTGTATGTTTGGACGCACTTTTGTAAATTCAGACGCACTCACTATAATGTGGACGCACTTTTATGACAAAATAAAAACAGATTATGTTTACATATTATTATTTAGGTTTTGTTTGTTTTCCTTTTTAGATATAATAAATAGACAGGTTCATTTGATTTCAATAGCCATATTCATTGGATTTCAACAGCCTCAAGGTCGAAGAGAACATGCTCTGTTTTTTTTCATCACTTACTTAAACAGAGTATATGCTTTTATTATTGGACGCACTTTAACCTGAGATTGGACACACTTTAAATAATATGTTTGTAATTATATTGAATTTGAGATTGGACGCACTAATAAATTGAAAAAGTTGAAAAAGACGCACTAATAATATGTTTTTAAAATGTGTTTTAAAAATTTGAGACGCACTAATAAATTGAAAAAGTTGCTATTTGACTTTGGAATATTATTTGAACTGAGATTGTAGGTTGAGATTATTATTCAAGTTAAAACAAACGCATTCATGAAGGCTGAAGCTATTAGACGCGCTCATTAAGAAAACAAAAAAAACAGTAGATCGTTTAAACAAACGCATTCATGTAAATACTTCAGACGCACTCCTTGATATCATCTTCAACCTCTGATCATCTTCAACATCTGAAAAAACCTCCAAACCTTGATTTTTTATATCAAACTATGAAAACTTATAATCAACGCAAAAACAATAAAAACCATATAATAAACAAACATATAATTTCGATTAAAAAACAAAATCAATTTTAAACATCTGGTTCGATAAACAGAGCAGTACAATCGAAAATTAAAATTTGGTTTGATGAATCCTCGATTGATTAGATGTTGACGATCATGATTTGAATCTCATTGATTATTGAAATCGTATTAATTAAAACGTTAATTACAACGTGATTGAAGGAATTGAAGGAACGTATATAGACGAATTTACCCCTGTGATAAACCAGAATTAGGTTAATTAAACCTAACCACAGTTGACAGGTGGCGTATTATGGTGGCTTATTACGCTTCTTACGTTAAGAAACTTTATATCGTATACTTTCTCAAAATTCAAAAAGGACCAAGCGGTTTTTTTTTTAAAACAAAAATAAACTTTTCATGAAACATATGTTATAAGTGTGTAAAATGTTATCTATATATATAATAGAAGAAAGCCATTTTGATGACATGGCACCGAAGGAGGCATTCCCCCCTTGGTGTGCCATGTGTCATCCTATGTGTCAATTGGTATTTAAGTTTTAGACAAAATTACACGGATGGTGCCTGTGGTTTTCATGTAATAAATCCTTAAGGTACTAAGCAACTTTTTTAACTTCTTTAGGGCCCATGGTTTAGTTTTTGTAACGAAAATGGGTATTAAGGTTTGTTTTTGTAACAATGTTGGATACTAATACTAACTATCGTTAAATTTTTTGTTAACTTTAGTTAAAGTGATTAAAATGCCTTTTTATAAACTAGAGGGGCCATTATGTAATAAACTTCATTTACAAAACCCTTAGTACCCAAACATGAAACTTTAGAGAAACCACATGGACTAACCATGTAATTAACTCATTATTTTATTAAATGTATTTATTTTTAAGATTTATAATTAAATAAGGAATATTTAATTAAAACATATTGTTTTATTAAATATATTTATCCCATTATTTATAAAAATAAATACACTTCTAAAATAGATAAAACGTTCTAAGTGTTATTAATTTACTTATGGATTTTATTGAAATTCAAAAATGATTTTTACCTTATAGGTCCAAACCTACCAAGCCCACCAGTTCTTGAAGAAGAAAAAAAATCTTTCTTTTTTTTATTTATAAAAATTCAACTTCTGTTTGTTTCTATCTTTTTTAATTTTATTGAATTGGGTTTGCATCTTTTTGGCAAAAAAAATAACACTTAATTCAATCACATAAAGAAAACATTTTTATAAGTTAAATCCAAGTTATTAGATTAATAGTTGTAACCATAAAGAAAACATTTAACTTAATAGTTGAAACTATTAATCTAATAGCTTCAATTTAATGAAATTCAATAATAGTTGTAACCATAAAGAAAACATTTATAAAAATAAATCCAAGTTATTAAATGTTGGATGGACTTGTGTTATGGTTACAACTATTATTACAACAACAACAACCTTACCCAGAAAAAATCCCACAAATAGCGACGCTATAAAGTTACAACTATTATTGAATTTCATTAAATTGAAGCTATTAGATTAATAGTTTCAACTATTAAGTTAAATGTTTTCTCTATGGTTACAACTATTAATCTAATAACTTGGATTTAACTTATAAAAATGTTTTCTTTATGTGATTGAATTAAGTGTTATTTTTGGCCAAAAAGATGCCAACCCAATTCAAGAAAATTAAAAAAGATAGAAACAAACAGAAGTTGAATTTTTATAAATAAAAAAAGAAAGATTTTTTTTTCTTCTTCAAGAACTGGTGGGCTTGGTAGGTTTGGACCTATAAGGTAAAAATCATTTTTGAATTTCATTAAAATCCATAAGTAAATTAATAACATTTAGAACGTTTTATCTATTTTAGAAGTGTATTTATTTTTATAAATAATGGGATAAATGTATTTAATAAAACAATATGTTTTAATTAAATATTCCTTATTTAATTATAAATCTTCAAAATAAATACATTTAATAAAATAATGAGTTAATTACATAGTTAGTCCATGTGTTTTCTCTAAAGTTTCATGTTTGGGTACTAAGGGTTTTGTAAATGAAGTTTATTACATAATGGCCCCTCTAGTTTATAAAAAGGCATTTTAATCACTTTAACTAAAGTTAACAGAAATTTTAACGATAGTTAGTATTAGTACCCAACGTTGTTACAAAAACAAACCTTAATACTCATTTTCGTTACAAAAACTAAACCATTGGCCCTAAAGAAGTTAAAAAAGTTGCTTAGTACCTTAAGACGTTATTACATGAAAACCACATGCACCATCCGTGTAATTTTGTCTAAGTTTTAAAAAAAAACATCAACCCTAGATAAATTAAGCTAATTGGTAGCCACAGCAATCGCCAATTTCCAAAGCGGTAGGTTTTCGCATGCTTTAGAAGCGGAGATTCTTCTACCTTCAGCAATAGTCTTCTTTGAATTTATGTAAGCATGATACACGTTTCTATCCATCTTCTCCTTTACTCCATTCATCTTCTTCTGCCATCTAAGTTACTGATCTAGAAAGAGAACTGAGGGAAAGAGAGATAATCCAATATCATCAAGACTTGCAGTGTTTTGCTCAACAATCACCTTTTCGATTATAATAATAATAATAATAATAATAATAATAATTATTATTATTATTATTATTATTATTATTATTGTTATTATTTATTTGATTGTTTCATTCTTTGTTCACATAGATCCCTTATAATTGTTTACGGTGGTTCCGGGGTTTAAGATTGGGAAACAGGTAGTGCAAAGTCAGGTGTATTTATCTCCGGCCGGTAGGGAGTTCGGTAGAATGAGGGGTTAATGGGTTTTGACTTTTGGTCAATGGTACAGGTTCTAGGTGATTATACAAATTTTGTATTATACTATATAAATTTTTATTAAATTTTGTTTAATAAAATATTTTAATTATCTGCCATGTGTGTGTAATTATAACGTATCTGGTTTAGATTTTAAATTTTAACTTTTCAATCTTCGGTCTTTTTAAGGTTTGTTTTTAATATGAATTATTTACCTATATTTTGCTTTATAGGTTTTGCGATTGATGTAAATTGTACACTCATTCATTGTTTAACCGTTTGGGGTTATAGAATAATGAGTTTAGTTAATTTGTGGTTTATTGCACATGGTTTGGATGTTTAGCAGTCTTGGAATATGTTTATACCAAAAGGTATGTACAAACATATTTTATTATTATAAAGTTGTTTCATTGTTTCAACCTTTGATTTCAATAGGATTCCATTAGATAGGAATGTGATTATTTATTGGTAGTTAGTTTATAGCAAAGTTTAAAAAATCTGAATCGAGCCTCTATGCGCTATTTCTTTGCCTCATGAGGTGTAAGTTTAAATTTGAAAGAGTTTTATGTTTTATTGTTTGCTTATGGAGTTATGGTTTAAAATTGTTGTTGATGATTGGCAGGCGAAGGAGAAAGAGTTTACATCTATACAATATTACGGTTCGTGTCGTTATTAGTTTGGGTGTGACCCAATAACAACTTTCTACCTATTACAAGGTAATAACTAATAAGTTTTATCTTTTATTTTTATATTTTTATAACTATACAACAATTGTTGTTGTTATTGAGGTATTTAACTGATTATACAGTTTGCTTATTATTATGTGGAATGATATACGTTAAAATATACATATATAAATCCCCGATTAAACTCCCAAAATACGCGTTTTCGACCCTAATTGCACGTATTCGGTACTTAACCGCTTCATATGTTTATTTCAGGTCTTAAACGGCGCCTCGAAGACAAAGTCGAAGAAACCGGGAGAAAAACGGACAAGACGGACAATTTCTACAAAAATAGCCAAGTCTGGAAGTTGTGCACGGGAGTGCAATGCACTCCCGTGCGGGTCTAGTCTGCTCGGGAACATAGGCTGCACGGTCAGGTGCACTAGCCAGTGCACTCGAGTACTCGGCTACCAGCAGACCCGCACGACCGTGCGGGTATCAAAGATATTTCCAGGAATCAGCCCAACCACTTGCCCACTTGCACGACACTTCGTAAAGCAAAAGTGCACGGCCGTGCACTTTATGCGCACGACCGTGCGCCTCCTCGAAATTTTCTTAAATACAGAACACAACCTTCTGTTGAAGGCATTGGGTTTTCTCTTGGCGATTTCTGGACCGAAGAAGCTGCTGGAAGGCCGTTTAACAAGCTCGGGATTCAATCCAGATCATCTAGCATCATCCAATCCTTCACATTCAAGATTTATGGTTTGATCTATAAACTTTAAGTTGGTTCAAATCTGAATATTTTGGCTTGTTTGTGTCGTTTATGTATTTCATTATAGTCTACGGATAATATCTAGTAATCGTTAGTAGTAAAAACAATCGTTTGTATGAAATCATGTTTTGTATGAATTTGGCGTTTTTCATGTTTGAATCTTGATGATCATAGTGCAACCTTGTTTCATTGTTGTTGGATTTGTAGTTGTATTTGAATGACTTTGATGATTGTCGAATGTGTTAGGCGGATACATGTTGAAAAACCGTCCGTTTAATCGTCCGGTAGTATACTAGTTAACTTGTTAATAAGTTTACACCATGAAACTGTAACCGGGTATTGGTTTGGTTAAAGTCACTCGAATAATGATTATAAATGTTTACCGGTACGTAAAAAGGTTTAAAAAGTTTAATGGTGTTGTTACTAATCTTTGACACGGTTAATGATCTTTGCTAGTTATTTTGGTAAAAATGGCGATCTTAGTAGATTTGTGTTCAAAGTTGGTAAAATGGAATAGGTTGTCAAATGCTCTACTTTATGCTAGTCTAGGTGGTTGTATTGTGTATTCGGTATTGCTTTCCTTAACTAGTGCGGTTAGAAAACTCTTAACAGATGACTAACTTATCTTTAGAAGATTCTCATGAGATCATATCAGCTGCTCGCTAATAAACAACTTGAAGTGGTTAACGTGTGTATTCGTGTTAGCTTTCTGTATAGTTGTCATGTTAGGATGCCCGAAAGGGACACTAACTGTCGGAAAATGGGAATGTTGATCACGCCTTTATTTCTTATTATATGTAGATGACATGCTAGGATTGGTATATTATAGTTTATATAGTTATATTTTCTATTTGGAGTCTTACTTGTGTTATTTATATGTTTTAGAATTAATCTAGTTATAAACAAACTTCAAACTATCTTTTCCTACTAGTAAATCGGGGATAGAGTTTTAGTACCATTGCTCCGCGCGTGTCCATGGATAGATATCTGGTTCTTATCTGTACATTACTACATATATGACAGGGTACACTTGCCCTATTGTGTGTGTTTTAATATTAAGGTCTAAACCATTTTTATAAATATTAAAGCAGAAACGTGTGTTAAAATCCATTGAAAAATATGTATAGTATCGCGCACGTCATGGAATCAAGATTTGAAGAATTGGAGGAAGAATTGTGCAAATGCTTATTAATTGGTTGAGCTCCATACAGTTTCTATTAGGGATATGATTTGTTAGGATGTCATTAGGGAGGAAAAGGGTGGGACAGAAAAATAAAAGACAAAACAAAAACCTAAGGTATACAAACTTACTTAAGGTAGTGAAGCAGAAATAGAAAACAAAACAAAAACAGTTTCAGTTTTACTTGTTTGTTGATTGAAATAAGAGTAGATGGTCCAATAACTAGAAATGAAACATAAGACTTTTCATACAAACTATACTTCTAACGAACTTACAACCGCCTCTTCCTCAGCCATGCCCAAGCCATGATTCCAACCGCAGCACCACCCAAGTGAGCAGCTCCCGAAACTTTTCTATTTTCCTGTACAGTTGCAAACACAACACATTTCAAAATATATGTTTCTAAAAGGGTTTCAGCATTCAGAACCAATAATACTTTTGAGATCCGCATAATGCATCCATTGCTCTAAATGTGGAACACAAGATGGTTATGTACCCCCCCCCCCACACACACACAGACACACAGACACACACATCTCTCTGCTTCTTATTATCTTTTATGCATGGTATACAAGTGCATTATGTAGTTATCATGGTTCCAACATATATGAACAAATTTGTTTATCTATAGAACCTACATATGAGCAAGTAAACAATTAAAAATTTTAAAACATATGACCAAGTTATTTTGATGGTTTTAACGAACATAACATAAGCATTTCTTTGTACAAAGTGCAAATTTTTAAAAAAAACATAAAACCCTCGTAAAAAAAATTAAACGATCTAGCTTTTTTTTTGTTCCCTCGATAATTTAGCTGTGATGAATCAATTGACAAGAAATATTGCTTTAGGACGAGTTTTTGACTAGTTCAAAAGTAAATAGATTGATCATACAGTTGTCCAATCTGTAGAATGTGGTTATAAATATTAAATACAGAAACAAGAAAGATTGAACGTCACGTTGGAACTTAATACATACCCTGTTGCCACAGAAATAAAGGGAGAGCATGTTTGCGACGATATGTCTCACGTCCTTATGACTGAAAGAACTAGTTATCAAAGTATGATAATGTCCGCTATTAAAGTCATCCAGGTGCAACTGCAGAGATAAAATAACTCGTACATTTTATACCGGTCAGGTTGATATCTTTTTTAGCCAGAAAAACTTTTAGGCAATCAGTATGTCAAATATGATTACAAACATATCATTTATAAAAAGTCCCAACTCTGGGCTACCTGATTCGACCTGGTATATAAGGGGGCTAAACTTAATCTCTCTCGTTTCCTTTCAAGCTAACTTTTTTATTTGACCCGTTAGAGAAAACCTATCCTTCCCAACTAGATTTTTCTATTTGACCAATTAGTGTAAACTTTTCCTTTCAAACTAGCTTTTTTTTTAAATGTCATAATCGAGTTTACCACAGACATTCATCTGTAAATAATAATAATTCAAACAGAAAAAACCCATTTGAATTTCAGTTCTAAATTAAAAACCCCCAAACTTTAAAACAACCTACTGCTTCAATTGGCAAATGACAGGGTTGTGTTCTTCCCCGAATAAATGAAAAATGAATCGAGCAATACATGAGGTTTTCAATCGCTTCAATTGCACTCCTAACAAAGAGACGGGTGTTTATGTTTGATGGTTTGTTTGAAAACTTTTGAAAGAAAAGGAAAAGATGAAAGCGAATCATCCTTTTGAAATTAATTGCCCCGTTGATTGTATGAAATTGAAATCAATTCAGAAGGTGAAGGGGTAGCAAGGGAATGAAATTTTAAGTTTTAACTAAAAATCAAAGATAAAATTACGTTGCTACCATTCCAAGTGTCTTAATTGTATAAAAAGTTCCAATTATACCCTCATTATATAGGCTTGATTCACTTGTACAGGTTGCTGTAATAGTTGGATGGTGTACAAAATTACTATGTTGACCATCACTCCTCCTTAATAAGGTAATATAGATTTGAATGCATTGTAATCAATATCATGACATTATCTTCTTTAAGGAATGAAAGTCTCTCCAAAAGTAGTTCACTTTCAATCTAAGTCCATATTACGAATGTCAAAATCGTTAACCATTTGACCCGACCCAACCATCCTACAAGCTTAGTGGATACATTCAGTTTTCATTAAAGCAAGTACAATTATATGCAGCAACACAAATGAGTGCGAAGGTATTTAAGTTTAGAACCGCCTCTTCCTCAGACTTGCCCAAACTACGGTAGCAACCGCAGCACCACCCAAGGGAGCAGACCCTGAGTTTCCACTAGTTCCCTGCAATCGTTAAACACGTAAAATGATTGAAAGCAGCAGATGGCTTTCAACTTCCCATCATATGACTTTTGGTAACAGAACGTCAACTTCTCTAGTTTGGAAACGAAAATACAATCTACCCGTTTTTCAATTATAGATTTGTGATTTCAGGTACAACATTTAAGAATCATACCTTTGACATTCTCCTCATATCATAGCCAACTATAAATATTCCCTAAAATAAACAAAAACAAATAAGTCACAAATACTCAAAAACAAAATTTCATATATACCCCTAAAAACTTGCATAATATCATATTGATCCTTCCAAAATAATTAATACTAAATAAATATATTGTTCAAAACACGTGGTATTTTATATTTACCCATTTCATTAAATACAATTATAATATGACTGCTTTTGGTATAAAATGTCATAAATTTGAACATGGATGTTTTTTATATTATGATTTTATTTTGGGTAAATATGATATTATACATTTATACTAAGTTTTAAGAAGATATATGAACTTATAAGTATAATGAAAGTCGATATACTAGTAAGAACGCAGGGACTGGCATTACGAAACATACATATATTGTTTTTTTAGGGTTAAGAAATATGTCAAGTAGCATGATAGCATTCACGGCACCACTGGCTCCCTAAAAACATACCAGAATCAGGGTTGCAAGTCATATATAATAATATCATGTGAATGACCAAAATTTTGAAGATACAAAAGCAAGAAATATACCAGCCCTGAAACTTTTGATGGGTCGGGTTCATTCAATCGCCTTTCCTGTGGTACATAAACATATAATAAAATGTATCAACATGTTATACCATGGTTGTAAAATTTGCTTGAACTTTTATCAATATGTAATGTGTTCATTATTACTTCATATGTATATAGGATTTAAGAGGTTTTATGCATTCTAAATACACTTTAGGTAACTTTCAAACCATTTCCCATTTTAGCCAAGTTTTGAGAGTTTACTATTTGACCCGTTGGATGAAAAAATAAAAGCCTGAATTGACTCGTTTACACATATATGGCTTGAAGTTGCCACCTTATACCAAGGATGGTCACGATGTAAAAAAAAGGTATAACTAAGTGTGCCATATGTAACAAAATTATTAAAATAAACGGGGATGGCGGAAGCAAGTGACACCGTGACAATCAAAATATGTTATATATTATAGTCACTCTTAAATTAATTAATAAAATTCTTAGAATTGGTGTACCTTGGATGATGGGACCAAAAAAGCATGATGCACCAAGAAGAAGACTGAGCCAACAAAAGCCCCAGCTAGATATAACTTGAGCAAAAATTCTGGCCCGAATTGGTGTCCAATCTGTCCAAAAAGGAGCAAAAATACTAGTAAATCCCAACTTTTGTTTTCTTTATTTTGGAAAAGGAAATAGTCTCTTGTAACCAGAAGTTGCATAAGCCAAGGCTCCGAGACACTAAGGTCCCACAAGCCAAGGCGAGAGCTTCACATTCTCGAGAAGTTGCATCTTTGTCATCTCTTTTACATTACATCCTATTATCAAGTAACCCAATCATACTTTCTTCATCACTTTGGTTGTTTTTACATATCAACCTCCTATATGCCATAATTTTAACCCAGATAGGCATGAGGCATTGCCTCAAGGACCTGAGTTATCAGGATTGCCCTGCGCCTCACTCGCTCTTTTTAAAACCAAGAATTACCTACCCACTAGCTACAATAAAAAAATATCAAAAGTTCTATGGAAATACCAAGGTACATGAACTTACACTCTTCCCGAAGAAATAAAGCACGATCATGTTTGACAAAATATGTCCACCTTCATAATGACTGAATGCACTAGTTATCATGGTATGGAACCGTCCACTCTTAAAGTTATCCAGTTGTATCTACATTCAAAATAGACTTTCGATAGCCTTCGTCTAGACTTTTGACGCAGTTGATATAAAACAATAACTGAATCCAACCGTTTATGAGCAAATAAGTTGAAATTACCACCTTTATTGACATTCACATAAAGATTAGGTCATGATGTTTGAAGACAAACGACATAACCATGAGGAACTCACCATGAAATTCTGCATCATGAACTTACGGTCAGCATTCTTCCATCGTCGAAATACTGCATAATTTGTTACAATTAGGCCTAACACAACACCATTAGTTGTGAGTCTCCTTCTGAACTTTGACAACCTGTAACCGTAACAATGAATGATAATATCATGTACAAACATGGTTAAACTGATTCCACGATGCCCAAAGTTGTAAACTTGGTTATAAAAAGCACGAGGCATTACAAGGCATTTATGTCCCTAAAACTAAGGCGCAAGGTAAGAGCTTCACGTACAACAAAATAAGCTTCACATACAATCAAAAAATGCATCTCTTTTACATATCAAGTAAACATTTCATAATTTCATCATCCCTAAGGTTATTTTTACATATCAGTGTCTAACAGACCCAAAGTTTGACCAAATTTGACACAGATGTGCATGAGGTGCCGCCTAAAGGTCCTTAGGTGTTTTCCAAATTGCCTCGCGCGCTTTTATTAAACCAAGGTGTTGATTTGTGAAGGTAAAAAAAGTACGTGTGCGGGCTGCATCAACTACTAAACACTAGATTATTGCTACCAACTACCAAAACCATATCGAAAAGGAATCATAGGCCGATAATATTATTTTGAACGGGAAGGATAAACTTGTTCATAGTTGTGTATGCTATCAGGATGCCAACTGCAAATGGTTATTAAGCAAGTGACACACAATGCTATAACAATTATATAATCATGTATTCTAACTAACACACATTCACACACTTAAAAAGGTGTGCAACAAAGATATGTGAAAACTATCCCAACATTGATACAATATTGGACATTTGGACATCCTTGTAACGTCTCGTTACTTTCTAGAATATTAAAAAAGATATTAATAATAATAAACAAATAAAATATATGATTTGCATAACGATCTTAATCTATTAACAATAATATCTCGTCTACAAGAGATATGTTTCTATTCGTTAATGAGTTAAATCATTTAAATACGCTAATATAGTGTCGAAAATAATAATAACGCGTTTCAAGTAATGATGTGGTAAATGACTGACACTTAGCAAACCTATAATTTAGACGCGATTATAAATATATAGTCCAAATACTCGTTGAATCAAGTTATATAAATAAATTATATGAAATAATTATTCTATAGATTAAACGAGTCCGGTTCATAAACGAGACCCGAGTCAGTAACTAGTTCGTTTAAGCAATAACCTCCACCTAACTTAACCTACACCAAAACCCTACTTATTTAACCTCCTTAACTCATATCCTCCTTCATTCCTTACAACACAAAACCCTAGCCACCATCACTTTCAAGCCTCCACCATCATCCCTCCTTGTTCCTTTCCTTGCACTCCTTCTACACACACCCACACGAAAAAAAAGAAACAACTCAAAAGGTGAATTATTTCCCATCACTTTCCAACTCAATCCACCACTCACGATTATTTCTTGAATCAAATCATGAAATTTCATTGTACCATCAAGACCCACTTTCCCTTATGTTATTATCCATCAAAAACCATAAATTGAATCCTAAAATGCATACTAAAGCACCGTTAACTTGTCTGTGCAAGTCCGTCACCCATTTCTCCTCCCCTCCTTCACTACTACTACCTTACACGCATACATACAACAACATACTCACTACCTTGTTCCAACCGCCAACCAAACCACCATAACCTACTCACGCAGAGCCGCCACCGACAGCAACGACGGTAGTGGTGTTCAGTTCGCTGCGGGTCAATGGGCCACCCTTCCTTAACGACCGGCCACCTTATGCGGCGCCAACTTCGGTGGACCGAGTTCCAGATATGTGTTTGTGGACTGCTTCGGGTTTTCCGCCTTGTCGTGTCTTCATCTCACCTGTGTGCGACCTATTTTCTATTCGCTTCATTCAGGTGCAAGCAAAAATTCGTTGATTCCTTACCCGGCCATCGTTACATTCAAGGTGAGTTCATACTTGTCCCCCTTTTATTCTTTATTCTTTGGGGCTCAACATGTATCACTATCAAAACTTAAGCGATTTCATACTCTTAAAACTATTATCTTAAAACTATTATGCTCAATCTAAATGCTATTATGCTATGCCATGCTAGAATTCTAAGTCTTACATACAAATGTACGATTAGCCAACAACCCACCTTACATGTATAGCGCTATAGGTTGACACGCCGCCCCTTTATGGGTCATGATAAGTTTAAAGTCTTTTGTGTTATCAAGTGTTGTTGCCGTTTGTATGGTTCTACGTGCATATGCCTATAACATGATGATTTGAGTAAAACTTTCTTATACTATGTACGCAAGTCAAAACTAGTATGCTCACCAATACTTTATGTGTTGACGGATATTTTATACATGTTGCAGGAAAAGCTTGATGAGACGATACAAGAAACATCACTTAGGATTTGGCCTTAGAAACAAACGAAACAATCTTTATTTTACTTCATGTTTGAGTTAATGTATTTTTCTCATGAACAAATTGTATACTTGTTGAATCTTAGTTACGAATGAAATCTATTTTAAATCTATTATCACAATTTAGTGTTATGAAGTCTTTGAACAATCTACCACTAAGTCTCACCTCGATGATTCCGCCATCGGTTGGGGTGTGACAGATTGGTATCAGAGCCATAACTATAGGGAATTAGGAAAATTGCCATGATTGACCTAGTCTATAGTTAGGAACCTTTATTTGACTACTTTCTTTACATGCTTGAAATACTTGATTTTCCTACTTGGTTCTTATCAATTTCATAAACCTTAAAGATGCATGCCTTTCCTAAGGCAACATATACTCCAATTCGAAGACACTCGTATTTCACAAACAAAAGAAACTCACTAAAATAGGCGTGAAACCCTTACTTTGGTGACAACTTTCAATCCGTTTCATTCCTTTTAAGTTTTTGAAATTTCACCATCGAGATAGGAGTGATTTCCTTACCTTGATGACGAATTCACTCATCTCATTTTAGTGAAACCTTACCAAAGAGTTAGGATTAACTTCCTTTACTCTATGGGTAAGTACCCATCCACATTTTGAAGACGAACCATCAAGTTAGGAGTGATATCCACATCTTGATGACTAGTTTCATATTCTCTCATTTCGTAAAAAGCTCTACTACCAAGTTAAGAGTGAATCCCTTTATCTTGGTAGCGCTTCATTCCTATACATTATCATAGCAACTTTATCATCAAGCTAGGAGTGATTCCTTTTACCTTTTGTGTTTTGAAACTACACCAAGATAGGCGTGATTTCCTTACCTTGGTGAAAATTTCACAAATTTTCATTCTAGTGGAAACTTACCAGTTGACTATTGGAATTAATTTTCCTACCTCGTTGGACAAGTGCAAAAACCACACTCAAGAAACGACACCGCTAAGATAGGAGTGAAATCCACAACTTGGCGACTAGTTTCAATCCTCGAATTTTTTTTTAAATCTCTCCAAGGCCTCAAACTTTCGATTGATAAGGGACATGTAGTAACTGGAAGGGTGAATACCGTTAACCGAAATCTCGGCGAGAGTATTCCACCTATTAAGCCAAAGCATGATTCCCGAACTCAAAAGAATTTTCGACCACTTTGGTTAGTCGTAATTCCGTTCTGGAACAATCCAAACCTTGTAAATCTCTTTTACATTCTGCAACCAACGTCAAGTCCATTTTATTAGATGCGTTACTTAAACCCCTCTCACTTCTGCTTGATCCTAGTTTTGAATTTCTCAAAAGTATCGGTAAACAACATCATTTCTGAAAATATTTAATTTTTAATATCTTCAAATATTTTAATCAAACATTTTATAATAAATCTAGTTTCATATTAAAGCGTTTTATTATCAAGGATTTTCAATTATGCACTTTACAATGTTTTCTCCAACCTTATACATCGATTGACAATCGATCCTATAAAACGTTATATTTTGAACAAACCGAATTTTTTCGCATTTATGACATTTTGTTCAAATGAAATATCAAATAAATATTGTCAAGTATTATAAATTATTATAATAAACATTCCAAAAATATTTATACATCCAAAACCTTAACTTTATGTAATTTTCCACTGATATTATCATATTTCACATTCTATTCTATTCTACGATACATTATACCAAATTAATTTTTATTATCAATTAATAATCCAATTACTATTCTATACTTTCTAACATTTGTTAACGTCTAAATTACAGAAATGCTTAATGCTAACTATTATTTTTCATTATTATATTTTTGTCATATTTGATTCAACCCATATGAATATCTTGATAACATACTCAAAATTTTTAACAAATATTTACCTACACCTTATGGTTTCATAATCTTTTGTATTTTCTTTTCACCGTTCTAAATCTCCAATGTATCTTCTAAAAACAATCTTGTTCGAAACAGGTACATAATTATTTTCGTTATTTGTGCTTTTGTAATGTTAAAAAAAATTGAATCTGAAATTCTTTTTCTTTCATGAAACATGAAGTCCTTTTTTCTACCTAGTTCATACATGGTTTATAATTGAAAATTTTTAATGAAATATGAAACTTGACCTTCTCATATATGGGTTATAATAAGAATCATAAGTTCTTTTCGCAAGCAAACGTCTATAATATATTTATTTATTTTGTAAAACCGACCATTTTCATAAACTTGATTTCATGTCAACTAGTCTATACCCACATATTCACAAATTTGCAAGCCTAATGAGCTAAAACTATTTACCAACAACATTTTCGTTTTCCACAACCAAGGTTTAAATTTCAACTGTATTCCATATACATCATTCCATACGAAATTTGATTATTTATCGGTCAAAAAAAAAACTTCATTTTTTTTCAATATCAGAACTTACGATATGTGTCCTCCATTCCTATAATCATTGACTTACATATTGTTAATATTCTCCAACACATTCTACACCTTTATCTCCAACAAAGCACAATTACTCATTAATTTTTCTTGCCAAATGGATGACTATTTCATTTTTTTTCAATAAACTCAAATTTGTTTTTCCATCCTGATTGTCCGTATACGTTTATCTGTGGATGAATACAATCACAACTACCTCTACATGTAAGTTTACACTCGCATCTAAACACTTTTACGAATACACTTTCAATTTTAGTACTTTTATCCACCCAACAATTGGTAGAGATCTTTATGCTTGCTCGAGAGTTGGGTACATTTCTAGATACACCTTCTTGGATACAATTATACTTATAATACATTACTTGAGATGTTTTGATACGCATACATCTTTTCATAAACTATGAAACCTGATACTTGAAATTCAATGCGTATTCTATGCTACTTGCAAACTTGATCATACATGAAACTTGTTTATCCATAAACTAAGACTTGACTATGCGTAAAACTAGATTTTTTTTTTCCATGGCATTGGAATCCAATATTCTATAATACTTGTAATATTCTATAAACTTAATTTTTCACTTAATGCTTAAAAATCGTCATAAAAACATCCTATCCACAAATCTGAACTCGCTTATACCTAAAACTCAAATCACCCTAGCACTCATGATTAAACTTGGGAAAAGTAAACGATCTCTTTCTATTTCAATAAATGCATAAACATCACTTCATGGTACTTACGACAATTATAGGAATACATCTCGTTAGGACGTAGCCTTCCAGACAACCAATTATGGTTGTAGCCCATACCTAAATTCATCCATGCTTATATTCATATACATGTCTTGTTTCGTTAATACTTGCTTGCCTACCTGCATACGTCATCATTACATTATCAAGTCGTCACATATCAACGAGTTCGTTTCACAAATATAATGACTAGCTCTTAGGACACATTTACGTCATATTCATTGTTTTATTTCGAGTTAGTGTCATAGAAAGACATAACACCCTAATGTAAGGTAAATTGACGATTGCGGTCCGGAACGTAATCATGAATTTACAGGTACGTTACGGTGAGATGAAATTCTATTTATAGTTGTTGGTAGATGCTCAGCACAGATTTGAAATATCAAAGGTGTGGTGGGTTAGCTGCGGTACACCCTATATATAAACACTAATGGTGTTTCAAGGACGCGACTGAGGGTCAGACCAAGGACCAACTCTAGTCAACCCAATAACTACAATAAGCCCTGCCCTAAGCCCAAGTATAATCCGTCATATATCATGTAAAGCACAACCAAAACACCTTCCTTATTACACAAAAGCTTACTACTCAACAAAACTCAACAACGAACGTTATAACCCCTACACTCCTCCCTTCCATGAGTTCGCAGCCGTACTTAGCAGTCATTTCTAACTAAATTTCGAGGACGAAATTTTCTAAAGTAGGGGAGACTGTAACGTCTCGTTACTTTCTAGAATATTAAAAAGATATTAATAATAATAAACAAATAAAATATATGATTTGCATAACGATCTTAATCTATTAACAATAATATCTCGTCTACAAGAGATATGTTTCTATTCGTTAATGAGTTAAATCATTTAAATACGCTAATATAGTGTCGAAAATAATAATAACGCGTTTCAAGTAATGATGTGGTAAATGACTGACACTTAGCAAACCTATAATTTAGACGCGATTATAAATATATAGTCCAAATACTCGTTGAATCAAGTTATATAAATAAATTATATGAAATAATTATTCTATAGATTAAACGAGTCCGGTTCATAAACGAGACCCGAGTCAGTAACTAGTTCGTTTAAGCAATAACCTCCACCTAACTTAACCTACACCAAAACCCTACTTATTTAACCTCCTTAACTCATATCCTCCTTCATTCCTTACAACACAAAACCCTAGCCACCATCACTTTCAAGCCTCCACCATCATCCCTCCTTGTTCCTTTCCTTGCACTCCTTCTACACACACCCACACGAAAAAAAAGAAACAACTCAAAAGGTGAATTATTTCCCATCACTTTCCAACTCAATCCACCACTCACGATTATTTCTTGAATCAAATCATGAAATTTCATTGTACCATCAAGACCCACTTTCCCTTATGTTATTATCCATCAAAAACCATAAATTGAATCCTAAAATGCATACTAAAGCACCGTTAACTTGTCTGTGCAAGTCCGTCACCCATTTCTCCTCCCCTCCTTCACTACTACTACCTTACACGCATACATACAACAACATACTCACTACCTTGTTCCAACCGCCAACCAAACCACCATAACCTACTCACGCAGAGCCGCCACCGACAGCAACGACGGTAGTGGTGTTCAGTTCGCTGCGGGTCAATGGGCCACCCTTCCTTAACGACCGGCCACCTTATGCGGCGCCAACTTCGGTGGACCGAGTTCCAGATATGTGTTTGTGGACTGCTTCGGGTTTTCCGCCTTGTCGTGTCTTCATCTCACCTGTGTGCGACCTATTTTCTATTCGCTTCATTCAGGTGCAAGCAAAAATTCGTTGATTCCTTACCCGGCCATCGTTACATTCAAGGTGAGTTCATACTTGTCCCCCTTTTATTCTTTATTCTTTGGGGCTCAACATGTATCACTATCAAAACTTAAGCGATTTCATACTCTTAAAACTATTATCTTAAAACTATTATGCTCAATCTAAATGCTATTATGCTATGCCATGCTAGAATTCTAAGTCTTACATACAAATGTACGATTAGCCAACAACCCACCTTACATGTATAGCGCTATAGGTTGACACGCCGCCCCCTTTATGGGTCATGATAAGTTTAAAGTCTTTTGTGTTATCAAGTGTTGTTGCCGTTTGTATGGTTCTACGTGCATATGCCTATAACATGATGATTTGAGTAAAACTTTCTTATACTATGTACGCAAGTCAAAACTAGTATGCTCACCAATACTTTATGTGTTGACGGATATTTTATACATGTTGCAGGAAAAGCTTGATGAGACGATACAAGAAACATCACTTAGGATTTGGCCTTAGAAACAAACGAAACAATCTTTATTTTACTTCATGTTTGAGTTAATGTATTTTTCTCATGAACAAATTGTATACTTGTTGAATCTTAGTTACGAATGAAATCTATTTTAAATCTATTATCACAATTTAGTGTTATGAAGTCTTTGAACAATCTACCACTAAGTCTCACCTCGATGATTCCGCCATCGGTTGGGGTGTGACAGATTGGTATCAGAGCCATAACTATAGGGAATTAGGAAAATTGCCATGATTGACCTAGTCTATAGTTAGGAACCTTTATTTGACTACTTTCTTTACATGCTTGAAATACTTGATTTTCCTACTTGGTTCTTATCAATTTCATAAACCTTAAAGATGCATGCCTTTCCTAAGGCAACATATACTCCAATTCGAAGACACTCGTATTTCACAAACAAAAGAAACTCACTAAAATAGGCGTGAAACCCTTACTTTGGTGACAACTTTCAATCCGTTTCATTCCTTTTAAGTTTTTGAAATTTCACCATCGAGATAGGAGTGATTTCCTTACCTTGATGACGAATTCACTCATCTCATTTTAGTGAAACCTTACCAAAGAGTTAGGATTAACTTCCTTTACTCTATGGGTAAGTACCCATCCACATTTTGAAGACGAACCATCAAGTTAGGAGTGATATCCACATCTTGATGACTAGTTTCATATTCTCTCATTTCGTAAAAAGCTCTACTACCAAGTTAAGAGTGAATCCCTTTATCTTGGTAGCGCTTCATTCCTATACATTATCATAGCAACTTTATCATCAAGCTAGGAGTGATTCCTTTTACCTTTTGTGTTTTGAAACTACACCAAGATAGGCGTGATTTCCTTACCTTGGTGAAAATTTCACAAATTTTCATTCTAGTGGAAACTTACCAGTTGACTATTGGAATTAATTTTCCTACCTCGTTGGACAAGTGCAAAAACCACACTCAAGAAACGACACCGCTAAGATAGGAGTGAAATCCACAACTTGGCGACTAGTTTCAATCCTCGAATTTTTTTTTAAATCTCTCCAAGGCCTCAAACTTTCGATTGATAAGGGACATGTAGTAACTGGAAGGGTGAATACCGTTAACCGAAATCTCGGCGAGAGTATTCCACCTATTAAGCCAAAGCATGATTCCCGAACTCAAAAGAATTTTCGACCACTTTGGTTAGTCGTAATTCCGTTCTGGAACAATCCAAACCTTGTAAATCTCTTTTACATTCTGCAACCAACGTCAAGTCCATTTTATTAGATGCGTTACTTAAACCCCTCTCACTTCTGCTTGATCCTAGTTTTGAATTTCTCAAAAGTATCGGTAAACAACATCATTTCTGAAAATATTTAATTTTTAATATCTTCAAATATTTTAATCAAACATTTTATAATAAATCTAGTTTCATATTAAAGCGTTTTATTATCAAGGATTTTCAATTATGCACTTTACAATGTTTTCTCCAACCTTATACATCGATTGACAATCGATCCTATAAAACGTTATATTTTGAACAAACCGAATTTTTTCGCATTTATGACATTTTGTTCAAATGAAATATCAAATAAATATTGTCAAGTATTATAAATTATTATAATAAACATTCCAAAAATATTTATACATCCAAAACCTTAACTTTATGTAATTTTCCACTGATATTATCATATTTCACATTCTATTCTATTCTACGATACATTATACCAAATTAATTTTTATTATCAATTAATAATCCAATTACTATTCTATACTTTCTAACATTTGTTAACGTCTAAATTACAGAAATGCTTAATGCTAACTATTATTTTTCATTATTATATTTTTGTCATATTTGATTCAACCCATATGAATATCTTGATAACATACTCAAAATTTTTAACAAATATTTACCTACACCTTATGGTTTCATAATCTTTTGTATTTTCTTTTCACCGTTCTAAATCTCCAATGTATCTTCTAAAAACAATCTTGTTCGAAACAGGTACATAATTATTTTCGTTATTTGTGCTTTTGTAATGTTAAAAAAAATTGAATCTGAAATTCTTTTTCTTTCATGAAACATGAAGTCCTTTTTTCTACCTAGTTCATACATGGTTTACAATTGAAAATTTTTAATGAAATATGAAACTTGACCTTCTCATATATGGGTTATAATAAGAATCATAAGTTCTTTTCGCAAGCAAACGTCTATAATATATTTATTTATTTTGTAAAACCGACCATTTTCATAAACTTGATTTCATGTCAACTAGTCTATACCCACATATTCACAAATTTGCAAGCCTAATGAGCTAAACTATTTACCAACAACATTTTCGTTTTCCACAACCAAGGTTTAAATTTCAACTGTATTCCATATACATCATTCCATACGAAATTTGATTATTTATCGGTCAAAAAAAAAACTTCATTTTTTTTCAATATCAGAACTTACGATATGTGTCCTCCATTCCTATAATCATTGACTTACATATTGTTAATATTCTCCAACACATTCTACACCTTTATCTCCAACAAAGCACAATTACTCATTAATTTTTCTTGCCAAATGGATGACTATTTCATTTTTTTTCAATAAACTCAAATTTGTTTTTCCATCCTGATTGTCCGTATACGTTTATCTGTGGATGAATACAATCACAACTACCTCTACATGTAAGTTTACACTCGCATCTAAACACTTTTACGAATACACTTTCAATTTTAGTACTTTTATCCACCCAACAATTGGTAGAGATCTTTATGCTTGCTCGAGAGTTGGGTACATTTCTAGATACACCTTCTTGGATACAATTATACTTATAATACATTACTTGAGATGTTTTGATACGCATACATCTTTTCATAAACTATGAAACCTGATACTTGAAATTCAATGCGTATTCTATGCTACTTGCAAACTTGATCATACATGAAACTTGTTTATCCATAAACTAAGACTTGACTATGCGTAAAACTAGATTTTTTTTTTCCATGGCATTGGAATCCAATATTCTATAATACTTGTAATATTCTATAAACTTAATTTTTCACTTAATGCTTAAAAATCGTCATAAAAACATCCTATCCACAAATCTGAACTCGCTTATACCTAAAACTCAAATCACCCTAGCACTCATGATTAAACTTGGGAAAAGTAAACGATCTCTTTCTATTTCAATAAATGCATAAACATCACTTCATGGTACTTACGACAATTATAGGAATACATCTCGTTAGGACGTAGCCTTCCAGACAACCAATTATGGTTGTAGCCCATACCTAAATTCATCCATGCTTATATTCATATACATGTCTTGTTTCGTTAATACTTGCTTGCCTACCTGCATACGTCATCATTACATTATCAAGTCGTCACATATCAACGAGTTCGTTTCACAAATATAATGACTAGCTCTTAGGACACATTTACGTCATATTCATTGTTTTATTTCGAGTTAGTGTCATAGAAAGACATAACACCCTAATGTAAGGTAAATTGACGATTGCGGTCCGGAACGTAATCATGAATTTACAGGTACGTTACGGTGAGATGAAATTCTATTTATAGTTGTTGGTAGATGCTCAGCACAGATTTGAAATATCAAAGGTGTGGTGGGTTAGCTGCGGTACACCCTATATATAAACACTAATGGTGTTTCAAGGACGCGACTGAGGGTCAGACCAAGGACCAACTCTAGTCAACCCAATAACTACAATAAGCCCTGCCCTAAGCCCAAGTATAATCCGTCATATATCATGTAAAGCACAACCAAAACACCTTCCTTATTACACAAAAGCTTACTACTCAACAAAACTCAACAACGAACGTTATAACCCCTACACTCCTCCCTTCCATGAGTTCGCAGCCGTACTTAGCAGTCATTTCTAACTAAATTTCGAGGACGAAATTTTCTAAAGTAGGGGAGACTGTAACGTCTCGTTACTTTCTAGAATATTAAAAAGATATTAATAATAATAAACAAATAAAATATATGATTTGCATAACGATCTTAATCTATTAACAATAATATCTCGTCTACAAGAGATATGTTTCTATTCGTTAATGAGTTAAATCATTTAAATACGCTAATATAGTGTCGAAAATAATAATAACGCGTTTCAAGTAATGATGTGGTAAATGACTGACACTTAGCAAACCTATAATTTAGACGCGATTATAAATATATAGTCCAAATACTCGTTGAATCAAGTTATATAAATAAATTATATGAAATAATTATTCTATAGATTAAACGAGTCCGGTTCATAAACGAGACCCGAGTCAGTAACTAGTTCGTTTAAGCAATAACCTCCACCTAACTTAACCTACACCAAAACCCTACTTATTTAACCTCCTTAACTCATATCCTCCTTCATTCCTTACAACACAAAACCCTAGCCACCATCACTTTCAAGCCTCCACCATCATCCCTCCTTGTTCCTTTCCTTGCACTCCTTCTACACACACCCACACGAAAAAAAAGAAACAACTCAAAAGGTGAATTATTTCCCATCACTTTCCAACTCAATCCACCACTCACGATTATTTCTTGAATCAAATCATGAAATTTCATTGTACCATCAAGACCCACTTTCCCTTATGTTATTATCCATCAAAAACCATAAATTGAATCCTAAAATGCATACTAAAGCACCGTTAACTTGTCTGTGCAAGTCCGTCACCCATTTCTCCTCCCCTCCTTCACTACTACTACCTTACACGCATACATACAACAACATACTCACTACCTTGTTCCAACCGCCAACCAAACCACCATAACCTACTCACGCAGAGCCGCCACCGACAGCAACGACGGTAGTGGTGTTCAGTTCGCTGCGGGTCAATGGGCCACCCTTCCTTAACGACCGGCCACCTTATGCGGCGCCAACTTCGGTGGACCGAGTTCCAGATATGTGTTTGTGGACTGCTTCGGGTTTTCCGCCTTGTCGTGTCTTCATCTCACCTGTGTGCGACCTATTTTCTATTCGCTTCATTCAGGTGCAAGCAAAAATTCGTTGATTCCTTACCCGGCCATCGTTACATTCAAGGTGAGTTCATACTTTTCCCCTTTTATTCTTTATTCTTTGGGGCTCAACATGTATCACTATCAAAACTTAAGCGATTTCATACTCTTAAAACTATTATCTTAAAACTATTATGCTCAATCTAAATGCTATTATGCTATGCCATGCTAGAATTCTAAGTCTTACATACAAATGTACGATTAGCCAACAACCCACCTTACATGTATAGCGCTATAGGTTGACACGCCGCCCCCTTTATGGGTCATGATAAGTTTAAAGTCTTTTGTGTTATCAAGTGTTGTTGCCGTTTGTATGGTTCTACGTGCATATGCCTATAACATGATGATTTGAGTAAAACTTTCTTATACTATGTACGCAAGTCAAAACTAGTATGCTCACCAATACTTTATGTGTTGACGGATATTTTATACATGTTGCAGGAAAAGCTTGATGAGACGATACAAGAAACATCACTTAGGATTTGGCCTTAGAAACAAACGAAACAATCTTTATTTTACTTCATGTTTGAGTAATGTATTTTTCTCATGAACAAATTGTATACTTGTTGAATCTTAGTTACGAATGAAATCTATTTTAAATCTATTATCACAATTTAGTGTTATGAAGTCTTTGAACAATCTACCACTAAGTCTCACCTCGATGATTCCGCCATCGGTTGGGGTGTGACAATCCTATCCATGTACATCATGTTCTTTCTGTCACTTTGGGTTTACAAAAGCTATGTTATGAGTTATAAAATTTCACTACTACAATAATAAACACCAATGTGATTTTAGTCTAGCGAAGACCGATTATCTTCCCTGTGATTTTAATGGTGCAAGCGATGAGGACAACACTGAGATCAACATTGATTGAGTCAATCTTTACACATTTCCTTGGAAAGTTTGAAATTCCATCACATATGTGAAGGAAAGTGACTTTCCCATGAACAAGGGAATTGGTTGGAACGAATCCAATTTCCAAATCCAAGTTTAACCAACCAAACACATTTTTCAGTGGAGTTGATATCAATTGCAATTTCAATTCCGATATGTTCCGTGAACCAAACGACCCCTAAGGAAGGAAAAGAAGAGAGAAGAAAGGAAAGAGAATGAGACTCATTTCAGCGTTTTACTAAAAGGTACTGATATTACCTGCAATATTGACCGATATTTGACCGATATGTCATCTGTATTGACCAATATATCACCGATATTCTCGATAGCAATACCTTTCTTCTTAGTTCTTCCATTTATCTTTCTTCTTATTGTTGCTATTAGTGTTTTAAGTCTTAACTGTTAATTGTTTGTGTTTAATTTTAGTCTTTTAAGTCTTAATAAGTTCCTACTTACTATAGTTGTTAGTGTTTTACAAGTTGCAAAAGGTTAATTTGTCAATGACATGGGAGTATATTGAATTGTTTGTGTTAAATTGATATATATAAAAATTCTACACGATATAAAAATTACTGATATCTCACCGCGATAACCTATATCTCAAATATCGGTCCTTGACCGATATCCGATTTTCTGCATAGCCAGTGAGTTGATCAAAATCAAGAAGTTAGGTCATGTGAGATGATAAAAATAAAGAATTAGTGTGTGAGGCATTAAAGATCTAAGTTGAAGATCATGTTTTGTGATGCAATCAAGAAAAAAAAGAATCATGTGATATGATCAAAGAAAACAATTTGTTGTGTGATGAAATCTCTTAAAGAATGTGTGATAAAAATTTGTATAAGACGAATCAAATATGTGATAGATTGAGAAGAAGAAATGTATACAGGGGTAATGTTGTGCTAAAAGGAAAGTGCAAAGAAGAAAATGACAGTCTCAAATGGGTCAAAAGGAAGTGATCAAAAGAAATTAGAAAGTAGTTAACTTCAAAATTGAAATGAAACATATATGGGATGGTTGATAAGACAAAAAAAACAATAACAATCATATCCAGTAAATTATATAAATATCAAATTATTGTAAGGGTTTGAGAAGGGTGAGATGTAGATAGACTTTACTTCTACCTTTGTTGATAGAGAGATTATTTTCAAAGAGACTCCAGCTCTAAAAACGAACAACAATAAACTAAAAAATTGAAGTATGGAACTATCAAATAATAAAAGGAAGTGGCAACAAAAAGTAACACGGTAAAGTAGAAACATATTTAACCTCATGAGACTACCTATAGATATAAATACATTGGTACAATCACACACACGGTTCACCTAAAGTGTAGGAAAATCAAAGGTCCTAAATAAAGCTAAGACACATATAAGTCCTTAAGCTGAATCCCTACATTTTCACGAACTCATATCCTGAATTATGTCCTCATAGAGTTACAACTCTAGCAAATCTTACCTTATACTCTCATCCTATGTATTGTAATCAAAATCAAGTTGTATAATCTAAGTATTATTGTTTTTTATCCTACATTCCTATGTATTGCAGGCTAAATAATAAAAATTAAACAAAAAGCAGCCTAAAAATGTAAAAAAAAAAAAATCTACAATCTTTTTTGTTTTATTTAAATGTCTTCTACATGTCTTTATAAGCGAGATCTCAAAAAAAAATATGTAAAATCGACTTTTTCCTATAATAATTTGTTTACATGTAAAACTAGTGGTTCCCCGATCCCTACTTTTTTGAAGTTCCCAATTAAACCTCTCGCTATATGTATTAATGCCTAAAAACAAATATGCTATTCCTAGAGTTCTTGACATCTTGGTTTAAAAAAACGTGAGGCGCTCCGATGCGTTTTGGTTTCAAAATCCGAGGCATAGGGCTTAAAGTGCAAGGCGAGAGCTTCACGTATGTGAGACGCATAGAATTTAGAAAAAAACGTAAAAAACTATTTATACACGTCAATATGACATATTCTTCATATAAATCAATAATAAACACAAAAATATATTATAAAACACACTTAAGA